>LR750052.1:767193-782193 GCA_902729485.2 Mus minutoides
TTACATTTCAAATGCTATGCTGAAAGTCCCCTATACACTCCCCCTGCCCTGCTCCCCAATCCACCCACTCCTGATTCCTGGCCCTGGCATTTCCTTCTACTGGGACATATGATCTTTGCAAGACCAAGGGTCTCTTCTCCCATTCTGCTGCTTGAGTCCCAGGGATTGAACTCAAGCTGTCAGGCTTGGCAGGAAGTGCCATAATCCACTGAGCCATATCTACAACTCCCTCCTTGCTTTTAACTTGGTAAAATTGTAGCCATAAACAAGGAGGGAATGCAGGAAAGTAACTCATCTTATTAGTCTCACCCACATACATGATTTAGAAAATCACATCAGATAATATCTGTCTTTGATATGCCACAGAATGTGACAGACCTTTCCAAATAGAGAGGTTAGGATCAGAGCATAGAGTGGCTAATAGGACAATGGAACAAAAAAACAATAAAATATCAAAAATATGTGGCATAAGATCAGTAAGATAGGTAAACATGCATATATATATATATATATATATATATATATATATACACATACACACGTATAAGACTAATAACAGCTATGATCAGAGTATTTTGATATGGAAAGCCATCAGTATGACATAGTAGCTTCCTAGGAAAAGAGGAGAAAATGAAAGAGGTGTTGTTTTAATTAATAATGAACTTATTTAATGTTTGTATGATGAATGTAGCCCTAAGTGATGTTGATAACTTAGCTGGACATAGCTTTGTGTGGAAGAAGTCTAGATGTGACTGAGTGTAAGCCAGGGTGGGGCCATCAGAGATTCAGTCAGCTCAGAGGGCTTTGGACATGATTACAAGATGCTCAATGGAGACTAAAAACACCTGTATGAACCCATACTTAACCTATTTCTCAATTTGGATAGATGTAAGAGGGAGAGTTACATGTCAAGTGCTTAGTACTATAATGAGAAAAACAAACAAACAAACAAACAAACAAACAAACCACTGGAGGACTCCATTCTTAGCGCTGGTTCTTAGCCCCACAGTGTCTCAATACCATGCTCTTAAGCCCTCTAAGCTTAGCTCATTCCAGTCTGAGGATTCTAGGTCTTGACCTAACTTCACCTTTTACAGCATCGTCCTACAAAGTCTCCTTATGGAGAAAAACTTAAGTATCACTTCTCATCCTAGGAAAGGAGAGAAATCGAATTCAAAACTGGTTGTGCCACAAACTCATTCAGAGACCCTGGGTGACCCTGGGAACCAGGCCTCCCTCTCTATCCTTCTGGATTTTTGATAAAAACCTACTTTTATACAATGTGGCTTCTAGAAAATAGCTTGCCTCAAGGCACAATTCATATATCAAATATCACAATATTTGATAACCAGCTGACATACAATAATTTCAAATCAGCAACATTTAAAGTTACCATTTATATAAAAGTATACAAAAGACAATTCTTTATGATACTTCACACTAAGCTGACTTGACAACTGAAATTTTTTCAATTTCTTTCTAACACCCCTCCTCCATTTTTGTAAGCAACCACGAGTTCTAGCCCTCCCAAATTCTGTGAGAGATGTAGCATGGACTTGGCCCTGACTCTGTAGCCAGGTTCTACTTTTACATCTGCACATTCTATCATGATTAGGAATGCTATGTGTCCTTTCTATTAACAATAATCACTCTTGAGTGTGTATTGAACTGGGGGAGTCAGAGATAGGTAAGATATAATGTCTAGAGGCAAGTTACTGTGACCATCCATCAGTCAAGATGACACCAGATGAATGACTAAGCTAGACACTGGAAACTCATGTCCCTAGACAAAGTTATGTATAGGTTGGATCTTCTAAGAAGCAGTTCAGTGAAACAGAGACTCTGTCTCAGAGGAGCACTGAGGAGAGTGAAGAAGCAAAACACCCAACTTTGTCCTCTCTGGCCTCTGCACTTACATGCATGAGTGCACTCACCCTACTCCAGAAACGGATGCACACATGTAAATGTGCATGTGCACGCTCAAACACACACACAATGTAAATGTGGAAAAAATACAAAACAAGCTCAGTATCACTACTAATGAAACAATTAGGGCTATGGAAATGATATAATAAGTTCTTTTATCCAACATTCTAAAATACTGATGAGGATTAGAGAGTTTAAGGACTAATGACCTCAAGGGAAACTTACATATGAGAGCTTGGCAGAGGGGAAAGGATCAGTGGATATGCAGCCCTAGAGAACTAGAACCCTACATCCACAAACCCCATCTCTGGGAATTTTTCTGCATGAATTAACTACAGATAACTGCAAGGATGAAAAATATTGCTTCAAAAGTAAAAAGCCTGGTAATATATCAGAGTTAAGAAATCAGCTCATCATCTAAGATAATCTTATGCATTATTCAGTAATACATTTAATTCCATTTAATAGAAAATAGATAATATAGCAAGTGAAAAACTATGATACCAAAAGATAAATAAGACCTTAAAGATATATCATAATAATGATGTTATATGGCAAAATATTAATAACTACTACTCAAAGGGGCAAGTTTAGGGGTACTATTGTCCTCTTTCTTTTTAAGGCATTTTTTATTAGATATTTTCTTCATTTACATTTCAAATGCTATCCCCAAAGCCCCCTATACCCTCCCCCGACTTGCTCCCCAGCCCACCCACTCCTGCTTCCTGGCCCTGGCATTCCCCTGTACTGGGGCATATGATCTTCACAATACCAAGGGCCTCTCCTCCCACTGATGGCCGACTAGGCCATCCTCTGCTACATATGCAACTAGAGACACAGCTCTGGAGGGTACTGGTTAGTTCATATTGTTGTTCCTCCTATAGGATTGCAGACCCCTTTAGCTCCTTGGGTACTTTCTCTAGTTCCTTCATTAGGGGACCTGTGTTCCATCCAATAGATGACTGTGAGCATCCACTTCTGTATTTGCCAGGCATTGTCTGGTTCACCTTAGCTTATGTCTATATTGAATGTTCTACTGTATCTGCTCACCTTTCTACATACATGAAATGTTCTTGAATTACCACTTTGTTTCCTATCCTTCCATGTGTTTAGCCAACTACCTAATTTATTATCCCCTATTTCCTCACAATTGCTCTAATATCATTTGCCCCTTACTAACTTCATTTCATCTTTAAAAAGTGTGTTCTAACAGTCTTGAAATGTCATTCAGTGCTATACTGTTTGCCTAGCGTATATGAGGCCATGGGTTTGATTCATAGCATCACAAAAAAAAAAAAAAAAACAAATAAAACTTTTTTCTTCCATTTTTTATTAGATATTTTCTTAATTTACATTTCAAATGCATTCCGAAAGTCCCCTCCCCCCTCCCCCTCCCTGCTCCCCTGTCCACCCACTCCCACTTCTTGGCCCTGGCGTTCCCCTGTATTGGGGCATATAAAGATTGCAGTACCGAGGGGCCTCTCTTCCCAATGATGACCGACTAGGCCATCTTCTGCTACATATGGAGCTAGAGACACGAGTTCTGGGGTTTCTGGTTAGTTCATATTGTTGATCCTCTTCTAGGGTTGCAGACCCCTTCAGCTCCTGGGGTTCTATCTCTAGTTTCTCTATTGTGGGCCCTGTGTTCCATCTTATAGATGATTATGAGCATCCACTTCTGTACGAGACAGCTATATCAGGGTCCCTTAAGTAGGCACTAGCTGTCCTATGTCATAGTGTCTGAGTTTAATGACTGATTATGGGATGGATCCCCCATGGTGGGATAGTCTCTGTATGGTCCATCCTTTCATCTTAGCTCTAAACTTTGTCTCTGTAACTCCTTTCATGGGTATTTTGTTTCCTCTTCACAGGAGGAATGAAGTATCCACGAGCTGGTCTTCCTTCTTGATGTTCTTGTGTTTTGCAAATTGTATCTTGGATATTCTAAGTTTATAGGCTAATATCCATTTATCAGTGAGTGCATACCCAATGACTTCTTTTGTGATTGGGTTACATCACTAATGATTATATCCTCCAGATACATCCATTTGCCCAAGAATTTCATAAATCCATTTTTTTTAATAGCAGAATAGTACTCCATTGTGTAGATGTACCACATTTTCTGTATCCATTCCTCTGTTGAGAGACATCTGGGTTCTTTCCAGCTCTGGCTATTATAAATAAGGCTGCTATGAACATAGTGGAACATGTGTCCTTTTTTACCAGTTGGAACATCTTCTGGGTATATGCCCAGGAGAGGTATTGCTGGATCCTCTGGTAGTACTATGTCCAATTTTCTGAGATAACGCCAGACTGAATTCCAGAGTGGCTGTACAAGCTTGCATTCCCACCAGCAATGGCGGAGTGTTCCTATTTCTCCACATCCTCGCCAGCATCTGTTGTCCCCTGAATTTTTGATCTTAGCCATTCTGACTGGTCTGAGGTGGAATCTCAGGGTTGTTTTCATTTGAGGTGGAATCTCAGGGTTGTTTTGATTTGCATTTCCCTGATGATTAAGGATGTTGAACATTTTTTCAGATGTTTCTCAGACATTCGGAATTCCTCAGTTGAGAATTCTTTGTTTAGCTCTGTATCCCATTTTTTAATGGGGTTATTCGTTTTTCTGGAGTCCAGTTTCTTTAGCTCTTTGTAGATGTTGGATATTAATCCCCTATCAGATTTAGGATTGGTAAAAATCCTTTCCCAATCTGTTGGTGGCCTTTTTGTCTTACTGACTGTGTCTTTTGCCTTACATTAGCTTTGTAATTTCATAAGGTCCCATTTGTCAATTCTTGATCTGACCACACAGGTCATTGCTGTTCTGTTTAGGAATCTTTCCCCCTGTGCCCATATCTTCGAGGGTTTTCCCAACTTTCTCCTCTATAAATTTCAGTGTCTCTGGTTTTATGTGGAGGTCTTTGATCCACTTTGACTTAAGCTTTGTACAAGGGGATAAGAATGGGTCAATTCGCATTCTTCTACATGATAACCGCCAATTGTGCCAGCACCATTTGTTGAAAATGCTGTCCTTCTTCCAGACCTACCAAAATCGAGGGAACAGTTTCTAGTTCACTGGTATCCACACACCCAAGTAAAGACCCAGAAGTTAAGATAAGGTAACTAGATAGACAGACAACGACATGGTCATGGTACGTCAAAAATAGTGTTAACGAGACATCATGTCGAATTACAGTCCGTACCACTAAGGGGGTCTCCAAGAAAATAACAACTGAATGTTTTTTGCTAGCCTAGGTTTTTTATTATTCCAGATGAATTTGCAAACTGCCTTTTCTATCTCAGTGAAGAATTGAGTTGGGATTTTGATGGGGATTGCGTTGAATCTGTAGATTGCTTTCGGCAGGATAGCCATTTTGACTATATTAATCCTGCCAATCCATGAGCATGGGAGATCTTTCCATCTTCTGAGATCTTCTTCAATTTCTTTCTTCAGAGACTTGAAGTTCTTGTCATACATGTCTTTCACTTCCTTAGTTAGAGTCACACCAAGATATTTTATAGTATTTGTGACTATTGTGAAGGGTGTTGTTTCCCTAATTTCTTTCTCAGCCCTCTTATCCTTGTGTAGAGAAAGGCCATTGATTTGTTTGAGTTAATTTTATAACCAGCTACTGCACTAAAGCTGTTTATCAGATTTAGGAGTTCTTTGGTGGAATTTTTGGGGTCCTGAATATATACTTTTATATCATCTGCAAACAGTGATATTTTAACTTCTTCCTTTCCAATTTGTATCCCCTTGATCTCCTTTTGCAAATAAAACTTTTAATACAATAAACTGTAGTTCAAAGGAAAACCTAATATTTACCAGAAGAAAAGAAGTGCCATTACATTTGGTTTTCAAGTGGTTGGTGGCTTATTAAATTTTTATTGAAAATAAAAGAAAGTAGTGACAACCAATATACAACACCAGGTTTTTAGTTTCTTATTTAAAAAAAAAAACCACATTTACCTGTATCTACTGCTTCTTA
This sequence comes from Mus minutoides, assembly GCA_902729485.2. Lineage (NCBI taxonomy): Eukaryota > Metazoa > Chordata > Mammalia > Rodentia > Muridae > Mus > Mus minutoides. The sequence goes on from LR750052.1 coordinate 773,106, forward strand.
AAAGGGGACTGAGAGGAGAATAAAGAGCAGCTGGGCATGAGGGTGGGGCTCTGCTGTCACACTGCTCTGACAGTCAGGATACATTGTGTCACTCGGCCAGTTGTGCAAATGATGCTTGCAGAGCTCAAGGAAGTTGCTCGGGAACAAAGTCACAGCAAATTGAAGAGCCAGGATTCAGATCCAGGCATGTCTGACTCCAGCACCCATGACTCTTAATTATGTGCTGGTTACATCAGATAATGTAATAAATACAGTGGGGGAGGAAGGAGCCAGGTAGTTACAGACATATTTGCAACTTATGAAAGCCAAGATTTTAACATTGTAATTCTATTACAATAAACTTATTTTTATTAAATTAATTAGAAAATAAAGGAATTTGGAGGTATTTTTAATCTAGTTTCTCCTGCTTGCCTAGGAGAAACTAGATAAAAATCTACTGGCTGTCAAAAACTATCACTGAAAGTTATTAAAATTATTTTTTTTCAAATTTCCATTTTGTTTCCGAGATGAACAAGAACAACTGATGTCATTGATTTTTTAATCCAGAAAAGATTTATTAATGTGTTTTAATATAATAAACACAGATATTAATAAGTACTCCAGGTACTGGTAAGTCTATATTTAATAATTAATATCTTTTCTTTGTATATAAATAGCAATGTAAGTGTATATAAAATATATGGATTATATGTTAACAGAAAAAAATGTATTGCCTTATTATCTGACAGGCTGCTGACTTTGAATAGTGGTATTTTAAAATGGCCCTTTAAGATGTCTTAAATAATTAGAACTACCAGCAGCTCATTCTTAGGAGCCAAAGCATACAAGTACATGAGACAAGAGAAAAGCTTAGTGTTAATAATCCATCACAGACCACAGTAACTATTGTTAATAGCATTTGCTGTATATTCCAAAATTGCTAAGAGTGGTCTGCAAATGTTCTTGCCACTAACCAGTGATAATTATGTAAGCAATACACATGCCCATCTGTTTCAGGTCAGTATTCCATATGATCTGGTACACATATACACATCAATATCACATTTGACTCCACAAATAGACATAGTTATCATAGTTCACTGGCATGGGTGGAGTTCTGGCTATGCAAATGAGGACCTGAAATTTGGTCCCCAGACCCCCTCCATGAACAGCAGGGCATGGTGGGATGTGACAAAAACAGGCAGGTCCCTGGGTCTCCCTGGCCAGACTATTTAATAGAAATGGTGAGCTCCGGATTCAACAAGAGACTGTGTCTCCATTAAAAAAAAAAAAGGCACACACAGTAGAGACAGACACTCGCAGTGTGTGCACACAGGTGAGTACACCTGGACATGTGCTCATGCCTGCACTCTCATGTGGAGACATGTAAACTAACAACATAACCGTGAATGTTAAACGTTCATGTCTGCAGTTCATAGTTTTTAGTTTGATGCCTAGAGCTCTAAGTCCCTTTGTCTCTAAAGTACAAACTAGACCTCATAACAGGAGAGAGGTGGGAGAGGAGCAAACACACAGACAGACAGACAGACAGACAGACACACACACACACACACACACACACACACACACACACATACACACTGTTATTTCATACTTCACCTCTTCTGCACTCACAGTCCTGCAGGGAGCCGGGAGCACAGCCACATACCCAAAAGAGAACAGTTCTGATGGGAGATTTGAGCACCCCACATACTGCTCCTCCTTGTAAGGTTCCCATGTGGTCCACTACCTGGACCAAGACATGCTTGAGCAGGACATAACTAAGCTGGGATAACAAGTGACCTCGAACAGTACTTTTGGGGGAAAAAAAACCTTCATTTCTTTAATAAAGTCCTCTCTTACCCTTCTTCCAGTTGCCTTTTGTGAGACATTTTGCCATCTTCTTTGTATTGACAGAACCAACTACTCAATACATTCGCTGATTGGCCCACTTGCTTATTGGAGCTATTTATTCTTTTTATTATCTCTCTTTGTACTGTGCCTATTTATTCCATTCTGTTCTCACATCCTGTGTGTGTGTGTGTGTGTGTGTGTGTGTGTGTGTGTGTGTATGTGTGTGTTCATGTTCATATGCATGTGGGTGCGTGAGTGCATGGTGCATGCATATAGAGGCCAAGGAGAGACTCTGAATGTCTTCTTCTTGTCTTTTTTATCTTTAACCTAGCTGACTTGCTTGGGAATCCACTTGTCTGTGACTCTCAAGTGCTGTGGTTACAGGTTGCTAACCATGCCAGCCCACATTTTATGCAGTTACAGGACTTTGAATGTGGATCCTCACCATTGCAAGAGACGTGCTTTATCTATTAAGCCGCCTCTGCAGATCTAATAGTTGAAGTTACTGGTTTGCTTCCTACTCCATTTGGTCCTGATTGACAGATAACAATCATGGAACACCCAGACTCCATGGCTGTGGACTTGACCAAGACAAGTCATGTAACTGCTCAGCTGGGGACACACCACTTTACTCGGGATCCACCCATCTTCAGAATCCTTCTTGGGGACTAGAGGGATGGCTCTGTAGTTTAGTTAGGAGTATCTGATGTTCTTGCATGGGACTTAAGATCAGTTTTCAATTCCTATGGAAGGCAGCATGCAACAGCCTGCAACTATGGCTCCAGCAGATGCAATATCCCCACTAGGCACGTGCATTTGTGAGCACAAACCCACATAAGATAAGGACAACAATGAAGAAGGATGCTCTTGTCCCTCCTGAAGCTGAAACAGAAGCAAAAGTTTTCCAGGTCAAGAAGATAACACTGAAAGCCACGCACACATAGGGAAAACCCACAAGTCTGGTAGAGCACAGCTCTATGACTTTAGAAGCAGTCCAAACACTTAAGACAATGCCCAAGAAAGAAAAGCCTGGCCACTGTGCCATTATCAAGGTTCTCGTGGATACTGGATTAACTGTGAAGGCAGAAGACAAAACATTTGCATTCGGTGTGCACATCCAGGCTAACAAGCACCAGACCAAACAGCCTGTGGAGACATTAATGTCCTGTTTTACTGATATCCACTGGGCCCCTAAGGAGAAGGATTGTAGTACTCTACTACTGGAAAACATGGCGACCAAGGCAAGCTATAGAAAGAAGAGCGTATTCTGAGTTTATGGTTCTAGAGGGACAGAAGCCCATTACCAATCAAAACAGAGATTGTGGCAGCAGCTGAGAGCTCACATCTCAATCAACAAACTAAAAACAGGGAAAGCTAACTATGACTCTTTTGAAACCTCAAAACTCATAACCAGTGACAATCTTCCTCCAACAAGTATGTCTTCAAACAGCCACCTCAAATAGCCACCAGCTTGGGGCCAAATATTCAAATATTGGAAACTTATGAAAGAAGAGGGGTCAAAGGAGGGAGGGAGGGAAAGAGAGAGTGGAGGGAGAGAAGTCTCAAACCACTGGACTAAAGGAGGGAAGATAGCAGACATCTTTTGTCTTTCACTTGGCCTCAGTTAGGGTGCTTTGGATTCTGCCAACAAAGTTCTGGTCATCTGAACTAAGTCCAATAAATAATACATTTTTATCCATCAAAATGATCCTTCCCCGAGCTTCAACTGAAAGCCAGGTCATTTGTGCCCTTTCTAATGCATCCAAATGTGATTGGCACATGGGAACACAGCTATGAAAATCTATATATTCTCTCATAATGGGTCAAACATTTAAACTTTGAACAAATAAAACATATCTGCCTTCTAGTTTTAGCCAACATTTTTTCTATGTAAGACATAATTCTGATCATGCCCCTGTCTACTCAAGCCTGGGACACAAGTCCAAGCATGTTATTTGTCATGGCATCATTGTTTGGCTTTTGCTTCTTTAACTGCTTTGTCTCTCTCATTCTCCCTACACCACAGTCACCAAAGCACACATTGAAGTTGTGAATCTCAACGTATATCCTTCACATCCTTGATCCCACTCACACAGGAAACATGTAGATTTTGCACACACATACATCCACCCACACACAAATAAATAAAATTGAGGGGGGGAAAGTGGGAACTTAAGTGAAGAAAAAATCTATAGCTTTTAATAAAATTCAACTATGATAATTGAAAGCAGTGTCTGTAATTCAATTAGAGGATTACTAATTACTGGGCCAGTGACATTCCTTTGGGAAAATAATATTTCATTTAAATGAAGCTCAAAGCTAATGTTGCATCAAATCAATTACAAGTACTTATTTGTAAAACTAGAGTTTCCGATTGCACTGAACAAGAGGTCAGTTGCATTTGGCCCATGGCCTTCACAAGCTCTGTGCAGAACACATCTGGTAGAGGTGCAGCCTGGTCTCACAACGTACCAATTGGGCTTGTTCAAATACTTAACAGTGAGAGACTGGGTCTGATTCTCAGCACTGTAAATTTCTTGTTGTTATTTTAATTTTTTTGGGGGGGTGGTTTTGGTTTTTTCAAGATAGGGTTTCTCTGTGTAGTCCTGGCTGTCCTGGAACTCACTCTGTAGACCAGGCTAGCCTCGAACTCAGAGATCCACCTGCCTCTGCCTCCCATGTGCTGGGACTAAAGGCGTGCGCCCCCACTGCCCAGCTTAAACTTTTTAAACTTATTTTATTTATGAAAAACATTAAAACATGTAATTAACCCAAAACTTAGATGTTTTGGTTTCTTTTCTCTTCTTTCTTTTTTTTTTTAAAGAAAAATTTATCCTTGAAGCATTTTCTCCTGGAATGTTGACCAGTCACATGTCAAGCACAGCGCAGCTCTAGAAGACGGATGTGTGCCAGGGAGTGTGCGTGGGTGGAGAGGTGTACTACTGAGCAACCACTCCAATAAGGACTTTAAATTCTGCCTGAGCCAGAGCTGAGAGCGTCCATTCAGCTTTAGAAATGTAATCGGGCCAAAGTAGCTCAGCGTGCTACCAAACAGTGCAGCTTTTTGAGGGAAAAACAAAAACAAAAACAAAATGAAATACAAAACTCAAGGCAAAGTTTTCTTGTTTCTAGATGTGAATAAGTAATTTTTTTTGGTCTTTTTGAGACAGGGTTTCTCTGTGTAGCCCTGGCTGTCCTGGAACTCACTCTGTAGACCAGGCTGGCCTCGAACTCAGAAATCCACCTGCCTCTGCCTCCCAAGTGCTGGGATTAAAGGCGTGCGCCACCATGCCCGACTTGTGAATAAGTAATTTTAAGAAATGAATAAATCTGTATTTCTGGCCATGATTCCTGTATACTTATGCCCTCCAAGCTACTCCTTTTTTTTTTCACTTGTATCTGAGCTGTTCTCTACACAGATAGCACAACCATGTGCAAGACTTTCAAGTCAAGATAATAAGTACTATAACTAAACTACCTTAGGACAAAACAGAGCAATAACTGGTAACAGCAAAACAACTACGCCCACATTCCCAACTGTCTTCTAAAATATGTTTGCCAATTAAGACAATTCAATAATATTTTAAGGGACAAATTATTTAGTAAGAAGAAATGATACTGGGCCAGTGAGATGGTTCAACAAGTAAAAGTGTTTTCAGTGAAGCCTGGCTACTTTATATCAAAACCCTGAAATCATGTATAGATAGGTCATGTATAGACAACTGACCCCACAGAGTTGTCTCTGGCTGCCACACATGTTCTCTATCTATCTATCTATCTATCTATCTATATGTCTCCATCTATCTATCTATATCTTTATATCCTCTCTCACAGAGAGAGGGAAAGAGGGAGACATGCATACACACACATAAAAGTAACAAGAGGAAGCATCACATACCCTGATTGCTTCTACTTACAATCGCTAAAATGTGGAACCAACTCAGACATCTTTCAGTGCATCAAAGGACACAAAGCATGGTAGACATGTGTCATGGGATACTGTGCAGTACAAAGAGTAGAAAATCCTGATGTGTTTCAAACATGGCTAAAGCTCCACATAAAATAAGACGTTCGTGATTTGACAAACACAGTGATTACCTATCTAGAACAATCTATGAAGACAAAAAGAATTGAAGACTCAATGCTGTAAGCAAGAGCAGATGTGAGTGTTTAATGAGTAGATTTTCACTTTGAGAAGATTTTTTTTAAATACCTTAGATGCCAAGTGATGATAATTTCAAAACAAACATTAAACTTAATGCCACAGAACTTAGAGACAGAACCGGGGCTGGGCACGTAGTTCAGTGACACAGGGTGTACTTAGTATGGATGAGTTCTGACTTCAGTCACTAGTGCCAAAACAGAGGAATAAAAAGAGAATTTCAATTTAGAAAATTTAACATTACACTATTTATCATAAAAGTAACTGTAGCATATTCTGTGAAACACTAAATATAAGCATATTATATTTATACATTATTTATAATGTACAATATGATGCTTTGAAATATGTACACATTATGGGATGACCAAATCACTCTATTACTTCATATACTTATTTTTTTTTTTTTTTTTAGTGAGAACACTTAGAAGTCTACCTACACGCTGTAGTGCACTGTTGACTATGATCACCCACTTGGTAACAAGTCTCTTGAACTAGCTTTGCCTGTCTTGATGAAATTTTGTCTTTTCATCAAATTAGAGTCTAACCCTCAGTAATTTACATTCTATACTTTGTGATTCCAGTTTGACTGTAGGCACTCATTTCAACTTTCTATAATCCCTCTAGAAAGAGTACAGAATTCAGATGCAGACAGTTCAACAGGAAAGAATATGAAACACTGAAAATTTTCATTATGAATATTTTTGTCCAGTGTCTGAAATGACACTTTTTACTATTCAAAAATGCATACCAAGTGAAATAAAATTAATAACACTAATTTGTCCACACATTAGCTAAAACGCCTTAGGAGCATAGACATTAAAAAATAGAAATTTTCATGTAGTAAATGTCTTGTGTGTATCTTTTTCTGGTAGTGGTTATGGAATGGAAAGGGTCTGGCTGTGGAGTCCAGCCTGGCCTGATCACATTCTAAAGCCCACACTGGTCTAAAACCCACTATCTTGCTTCAGCCCCTAAAGTGCTGTACCATGGCTGCTCAGTTTAAATCTTTTCCAAATATTAGTTTTGTGTCCAAAACCCAACACAATTTGCTTTTCTAACCATTGCCTGTAGTCTATCCCAATGTTATTTTCACAGTTAATACAAATTTATTCCAATAAAAACAAGTTCTACCCGAGGGACTAGAAAGAAAATCAACTGAGGTAACAGGCCAGACGAAAGGCCCATTACAAACTACAAAGCACCATGCAAATGTTTTTTATTATTATTATTATTATTATTATTATTATTATTATTATTATTATTGAAGAGTCAATGAAACAAAGCTGATATTTTAACCTGGTTCCATACAAATGATTACATGGCCAAAACTACAAGTATAAGGTCCACCCCACCCTGCAGGCAGTGCAGCCAATGATAGATAATACAAATTGGACTTGTTTGTTTTTATTTCTTACTTTTACTTTTTTACTTTTTCTGGAGGGTAGGCCACAAGGCGGGTGGACAGCCATGGAAGGACTGGAAAGTGAGTGTGATCATGGTGCATGATAGGAAATTCTCAGAGAATGGATAAAAATGTTATGTAAAAAAATTACAAGTAAGTGTTTGAATTGAAGATTTATCAAACTGGATGTTTCTTCCAACCAGGCCTGTTCCATTCCCACTAACTCCCTTGGGATGCAAAGATTACTACAGTGATGCCCAGTCAGGAGATTTCAAGTGCAGGGCAGGTACACTTTTTGAGTGTGTGCTCCTGGTCCTGGCTGGTTTCCAGGTACAGAGGAATCATGACAGGATGTCTCCAGCTCAATATTCCCCACCTCTGCTGTCAAAAAGATTCCCACCTCTGCTTTCCAATAATGCAAAGTCTATGTTTGGGTTTTGTGTCTGTCTGTCGGAGGTCATAGAGTCTCTGCGACTGAGAAAGGAGCTGTTATTCGCAATACAGGCAGCAGGTGTGAGCCGAGACTGCAGGGCCAGCCAGATCACCTGCTTCGGGAAAAGAAAGAGCAAGTTTTCAAGAGCAAGGGGGAATTTCCTTTTCTCCACTAATAGGAACATCAGACAACTTGATCAATGAGCCACCAGGAAGAAGGGATTATTTGGCCTCTAAAACAAAGTTTCAATGGTATAGCCTTGCACCAGAAACTGTCAACAGGTTAGCTGAGGGGGTGGCGTGAATCTGTGGGGAAAACATGTACCTCGATTCTCATATCTAAGGTCAAGCATGGAAAGATGCAGGTTTACCTAAGCTTCTACCATGCCTATCGGTAACAACCTCAAACAATTACTGAACGCCTGGTTGCAACAATGGAATGTTATTTTTTTTAACTCATTATATTAACATAGGTATGATGTCATTTTACTGTCACCTTCAACTCGGGGAAAACTTGCGATTCTCTTCATGTACGCGTTAACTCTGTGGTTCTGAGCACTTAGCCAATGAAGTTCACCCTCCATGCTTGGAGTGAACATGAATCCTTTCATGAATAAGGTCACAAAGACTGGTCACATTGTATGAAATCCATGTACTTAAGTCTCTGTCGGTCAGGACATTCCCTGCTCTCCGTGTCTGTCTGGTTTAGCTGCCTCGTTCTACTTCGTGTTCACATCCACGGATTATCACGTTATTGTGTCATGCAATCCTTTATCTTGATACTCTAATTGAAAATTTCACCTTGTTGCTTTAAAGAACTATAGTTCTTTTAGAATTCCCTGGGTTTTCTAGAAGCCACTATGCTTGTTATTGCTGTTGCTTCTGACCTGGGGTCCAGGCTTCCCGATGGAGAAAGATCCGAGCCGTCCTCCGTCCTGATTCCAGCAGCAGGTTCTACCTGGATGTTCTCTAATAAGTCCCATATCGGGGTTATTAAAGAAAAGAGGACTTGTGGGAAAATGTATCAAACCTTGTTGTAAAACACGGTTTAATCCTCCTCATAGAATTTCCCGCTGGTCTGCAGGTCACCAGTCCTGGGCCCTGTGCTCACAACCTGCATTGACAAAACGCCACCGATGCTAACGTCTCCATTTGTATCTGTCACTCGCTGCATTTTTATTTCTGTAGAGGTTTGAAGCGAGGAAGGAGCACAGGTACCATCCGCCGGTGCCGGGAAACTCATTATGTTTGTACAC
>LR750052.1:784693-1020441 GCA_902729485.2 Mus minutoides
AAATGAGCAAACGGGAGCCTGAGTTGCTTACAGTCCTCTAAGTTTGTGTGTTAACCTAGCTTGTTTTCAGAGATGATATTATGATTTATAAGAAATCTTCAGCACCTAAAAAAGTTAATGCTTCAAATAACTAAATACGCATTGGCATAAGAATATTATAACCAAACACACATGGGCATAGGGATATTGTCTTAAGCTTTCTTGGCTGTTTAGCTTTCCCATCTGTGAGCAAGTGTTCCATACAAAGATCCTTCCTTGACTAGAGAGCCCTTTCTTTCTAATGGTAGCTCTAGTTACAGGGGTTCAACACCCTCTTCTGACCTCCTCAGCACCAGGCACACATGTGGTACACATACGTATGTATCTTGGTTACTTCTCTATTGCTGTAAAGAGACACTATAACCAAGAAACTTATAGGAAAAGCCATGTAATGGGGGCTCACAGCTTCAGAGAGTTGCAGTCCATGACCAACCATCATGGCAGGAAGTACGCCAACAAGCAGGCAAGCATCACACTGGAACAGTAGTTGAGCGATTGTATCTGATGTGCAAATAGAGAGAAGGGGGCCTAGCATGGACTTTTAAAACCCAAAGTCCTACTCCCCATGTCACACCTCCTCCAACAGTGCCCTACCTCCTAAAACAGTTCTGCTAATTAGGGACCAAGTATTCATTCAAACCATCGTATGCAAATGTATCTAATGAAAGCAAGTGATTTTATAACGTAAGTACTGACATAAGGCATTCTTCCCACCCCAAATTCCATCTCATTTCCTCTAGACCCCCTCATCAATTCTTCTTTAATGATGATTAAAAAAACACACTTTTTCTACTCACTTTTTCCTCATCTATACCTATGCCTTACATCAAGTAGACCTTTTATTCTTTCCTTTGTTCAATGAATAATAAGACCTGACGTTTTCTAAGTACTTGGCATGCAGTGAAGAAAATGCCAGTCCATTAAGGACATGGATTTTGAAAAGAAGAAGAATGATCTAAGCCAAGAGCTGGGGCTCACGCCTGGGATCCCAGATACTCGGAAGTCTGAGGGACTGTGGAATAAAAGAAATTCAGTCTTGGATACTTTTGCAAGACCCTGCCAAAGACATCAAACTCTTCCTTAAGTGTACTTCAGGTGGGTTCCACAAAGGACCGTGAGGCATAAAAAGGAATCCTTGACACAGGCTGGAAAAGCACATTCGAGCACCAAGAGGAATAACGTGCCCGAGTCACAGGAGAAGGTGAAGCATTCCAGGCAGCTAGAAACCTTCTGGAGGGACAAGGGGAGAACTAAGGCTGATTTTCAAAGAAATCTGGCCAAAGCAGAGGTGGGTGTAGACTACATCGGAAGCCAACTCAAGGAGAGCTGGTCACAGAGGTTTTGTAAGGGCTGATAAAGCCATGTTACTCCTCATCTAGGTACCTTAACTTTGAATTTAAGTATTTTTATTATAACATGTTCTTTTATTACGTTACTCTTTTATCACCTGACAGATGTTAATATTGTGTTTTCTGGTAAGTGGTAAGACCCTACAGAACAAAATAATCCCTAAGTAAGTACACATTGGACATCTGTTGTGGCCTTTGTCACCTCACCTGTAAAATGAGGATGATATCACCCACTTTCAATACTGCAAATGAGACAGTTCAAACATTATCAAACACATATTCATCTAAGCAACACACCCAGGAAAAGGAGTGAGGTTCTGGGAACAAGGTGAGTACGAACTATTTTTTTTTCATTCATTCACAAATCCTTAGCAAGACTGTACCAATGACAGAATGCATAGTTTGAAAGGCAGTACGTGAATGATGGACAGTTCATGAACATGAACTTCATCCAAGAGATTATGCTTCTTACTCCAGGAGCAGATACTACAAACAGGTAAGTGGTATTGAGATATTTGTTTATATATGAGAGTTTTTTTCCATAAAGAATACACTTAGTTTGTGCAATAAGACTAGTCTAGTTTCATGAGGGGTCACAGGTTCCTGTCCCTTCTCTCCTAGAGCATATCTTTCTCTTTTTCTGAGTCAAAGAAGTTAGCTTTCCCCTCAGTTCTGGCCTGTTGCTGAGTACATGACCATCCTTGGTCAGCATTGGAATCTAGAGCAGAGGATTGGATAGTAGACATCCCATCAAGGCCCTGAAGAAGCACACTGAAGTCTATGAACAGACAGGGTATGAAAAGGATGCTATGGATGGGAAGAGGAAGGAAAATGGAAGTAACAGATTCTCCCTCTTGAATACTAATCAGACCCCTCAGAGCTCCCAGGGACTAAACCACCAACCAATGAATCCACATAAGTCGGCCCATGGCTTCCACTACATATGTAGCAGAGGACTGCCTTATTTGGCACCAATGGAAGGAGAGGTGCTTGGTCCTATAGAGGCTTGTGGCCCCAGCCAAGGGGGATGCTAGAGAGATGAGGCAGGAGTGGGTAGGTAGAGAACCCTCTTAGAGGTAAAGGGGATGAGGGAGGAAGGCAGGGAGTTCTCAGAGGGGAAACGGAGAAGGGGAAAAACAAAATGTAAATAAAATAAAATAAAATAAAATAAAATAAAATAAAAACAAAAAACCCCCAGAAAACTAAAGCACTGTATGGCCAGAAAGCCATGCAACTGAGGGAGCCAGTCCAGTAGAATGAGATTGAAACCTGTCCTTAGCCAAAAAATCTCATTCTGAGTCTGCCAAGTGTGGGACTGCTTTCCTCTTTGATCTGGGCATGCATGTACTAACACACATAAGCCTTACAACCTCCACCTCTGCCACCCTTGAGGTAGTCACATAGCCTGGTGGCTAAAATTACAGGTTAAACTTCTTCCCTCCCTATAAGGACATGCCCAGCAAGCATCTGGAATTTCTCTCCATGCAAATGAAGCATTCCCAGTACCTTAGCCACAGCCAATAATGTGCCCTCACCCCAAAACCCCTACCCACTCCCCAAGGTTTATATAGCCCTTGTTTTCCCCAGGAAAAGAGAGCTGTTTCATTGAAAACTGTCTCCGGATCCCTGGAACCTACCAGGTCAGGCTAAGCTTCATTCCTTCCAGTCCAGTCAGGGCCAGATGTAAAATGGTCCTTTGATACGGAGAGGGCAGAAGCACAGCTGGACCAGCAAACCATGTGGCAACTGGCTGTCTCTCTGAAAAGATAGACCAACTTCTGTTCTTGTGACTATTCGTCGCTCATGCCCCCTGAATCATTTTAAGGATCTTTGCAAGAGACATCTGCCTCGGATTCTCTTAGGAAACATGTTCTCTTAAGTGCATCACAAGAAGGAGCAAAGGTTTCCTAATGTCATATTATCTAACATGCCATGGATGGGTTATTGACTAAATGCCACCAATGTAACAGGAATCCGTGGAAACCTTTGTGGTTTTACTAGTTTAAAAAGTGTAAAAACAAAACTTTTCTGAAGTTGCTAGTCAGAACCTGCCTGCATATCACCTGGTAAGACTGTGTTGCAGAGAGGTGAAAGACAGCTGGGAAAACAGGCCAGTAAAAAAAAAGAGAAGAAAGACAGGTCCAGCTGTGCAGGTCCAGCTGTGCAATGGCTTCCTTCCCAGACAGGGAAGAAGGGAGCTGAAGTCTCACCCATAAAGGTAAGCCAAGCCCTAGTAAAAAGAGATTGGAAGTCTTACACATTTGATAAGTCCACCACTCTCACTAGACTCACATACAGTTGGCATCTGGTTAAGATAATGAGTGACTTCTGTGTAGATGGCTGAAGACTAAAGAGATGTTCCTAGACCTGTAGGCTGCATTTCTACACTGTGTGGAGAAGGTAACAAGATTATTTTTGCAAAAAAATATCTCTCACTGGCCTACATCTCACCAAGTAGGCTGTCCTGGATATCCAGTAAGTCTGAGGGAGCCACCTGTTTCCACCTCTCCAGTGGTGAGGTGCAAACACATGCTACCACCATTGCCTTGTTTTCTTGAAGGTTCTGAGGAACAAACCCAGGTCTTTGTGCTGGAAAGCAGGAATTATGCTGTCTGAGTTGTACCTCCTGAGAATTTAGTAGAGTCAGTCTGCATCTTTTTATTAGTGAGTTGAGGATTTTAATATTTAAGATTATTCTTGTGAGAAGTTTTTCCTAAAAAAAAAAAAAAAGAAAAGAAATGTGGGGATGTTTTTCTGGTTGGCAGAATTATTGGAATTTTTTTCCCTGTCTTTCCTATTGGTATTAGAGTTTCACTAGTTTAAATATATGAGCCTGTGGGGAACATTTTCCTTTAAATCACCACAATGTGCTTGGCCTGCCTTTCTTTATTCCTTCCTTTCTTTTTCTCCCTTTCTCCCTTTCTCCCTTTCTCCCTTTTCCCTTTCTCCCTTTTCCCTTTCTCCCTTTCTCTCTTTCTCTCTCTCTCTCTTTTTCTTTCTTTCTTTCTTTCTCTCTCTTTTCTTTCTTTCTTTCTTTCTTTCTTTCTTTCTTTCTTCCTTCCTTCTATTTTTAGGCATTATTGATTCTACCTCTCCTCTCTTCATTTATTTCTCTTATGAAATGTATCCTTCTCTTTGCACTGTATTCCTGTAACTATGTTTAAAGCTTTGCGAGTAACAACCTGCTTTTCTTTATACTTTCCTTGAAGTGTTATCATTTCTGCATCAACTTTAACATATACCCTTGCTATATGTAGCCATTTTGGTTGCTAATTATTTAGTCATGCACTATACTACATCATTCTATGATTTCTGGGCATTTAGGGTTGCTGATAGGATCCTTAACAAGATCTCTTTTTGCCTTAAGGGTAAGCCAATATTTTCCTTTACAGGTTTTCATGTTGTTTCTTTACTTTGTGTTTTGATATCTTGGATGATAACATATCATCAAGATATTTCTCTGGCCATGTGTTTCAGGGGTCCTAAATAACAACTGTGTTTTGATACCTAAATCTTTGCATAGATTTTAGGATTTTCTGCTATGATTTCACTAAATAGATCCTCTGAGCTTTTGTTTGCTTGTTTGTTTGTTTGTTTGTTTGTTTTGAACCTTACTTCCTTCATCAATTTTGTAGGCTCTTAGTTTTGTCTCTTGGGTCTAGTGGCCATGCTTGTCTGTCACTTCTTTACTGACCTATGAGTGCCCTTTGTGTTCTACCTTTCCTTCCACCCCTGATATCCTTTCTGAACTTGGCCTATTCTAATGACATTTTTCACCAAGCTTCATTCCCAAGGTTTCTATAAATTTCCCCTTATTTCAATTCCCTTGCAGAGTTTCTTTTCTTTTGGGAGTTTTGTTCAGAGTTGATTGCCTCTTTTATGTTGCTGGCTTCCTATCCTGATCCTGGTTTGCTTCCTTCAATTACTCCTTTGCTCCTTTGTATTCTCCTAAAGATTGCTGGTCACTTTTACCAGTAAACTTTTGAGATCTTTATTTGGCATTTTCCTTGTTTCTCTATCAATGAACTTTGTGGCTGAAGAGCTATGATCTTTTGGAAGAGTCATTATGCTACCTTCCTTTTAGTGTTTCTTGTATTTCTGTGTTATTTGTGGACTTGACAGTTGTTTCTAGTTGTATTTGGGGATTTTCTTAGTGACCACACTACTTTTTAAGGCTTACTCCCCAGTAGCACTCAGAGATGAGTGGAAAAACTCCAAAACCATCCAAACAGTACAAGATACAGAGTAACAATTAACATCTCTTAAATCTCACAGGTTTATCTCCATAACCATGAAGCAGAATGCAGCAAAACTAATGTAGGACAATCTAAAACATTATTTAAGGTGAAAGTAAAATAGAATATAAACAACAAAAAAAAAAAGGACGAAAGAAAGAAAAATTTTTAAGTCTCTGATTCTGACTAATGCTCGAAACCCTCCAAGTTGATGCTTTATTAATTGACTAGAAATTACATTAAAAGCAAATTATGTAAATTATTTTGTAAATTTGATGTATTTATTTAATCACACCTTTTTTTCAAAGTAATGTAAAGCAATCTACCGAAAAAAAAAAATCTAAGATGAAAACAAAGTTTAAAGAGCTACAAAAAAATACACAAAATTACTTCTTAACTTTTCTTGTGTATTAGCTAACATGCCTCCCAATATATATGTGTGGGTCATGGCTTATGCCATGACTTTCTTTTCTGACACATAAAGGCTTAAAGACAACCAGGATCATAGCTGTCTTATTCATGTGAAGGGTGTCTGAGACACAGTAGGTGCTTAATATGATTTTTTTCCAAAGAAAGAATGTACATACTATCATTATCATTATCACTATCTCACCACTAAAATCCTGTACAATGTGCTTAGCTGAAACAGTTTATTTCTCAGCCTACATAACTAGCCTATGAGACGTAAATGCAAAACACAGGACATTAGGAGAAGTCTTTATGCCTGTGGGGGTTTATCCTGTACACCTTGGTTAGAGCTTTAGAAACTGTCTCTGAATGGTGAGTGAAGAGCCAGAGAAGCTCAGAAACTTCATTCCTAAAACCTGTAAGCTCTTAAAATGTCAGCCAGTTCTTTCCTGATTTCAACCAAGTAAATTAAACCACAGTGAGATACAGTCTGATACTGTAGCTGAATGTCATACTAGGATACCCCTTGGAACACACCATAAATTAGGTAATTGGAGCTAATATGCAACTATATTTTACCCTATTAATGATTAAACAAGGGGGCTGGAAAAGGAGAAACACATTTGTTAAAGCATAAATACAAGAAATTATTGGACATACACATAACTATAGTAACAGAAAACAGTACTCTCACACCCATATAGAATATTGATATTGGGAAAAGTTCATCCATATTAAATGTTGACTTCTTCAAATTTGAATATGATTTTTCAAAAATGTTACAGCGTCATACATCAAGCATTACCCTAAACAGATTTAGCAAGGCAACCTTATATTTGTCAAGGACCTGCTATTTAATTTCTTGGGTTTTTTTTTCCCCCATCCTTTGGACTACCAATCAGCCAGCCTTTGTGAAAACTCTCAGATTACAACTTACTTTCTATTTCCAGAAAACCACCCTAAGTAAGGCTTTAACCTCCTAATCCATAATTACTGTAATTGCTTTCTAAGCGGTCCTTCTAATTCCCCATCTTATCCATCCATCTCATCTCTTCTCAGACCCTTCTGTTTAGCTGCATCATTTTGCTGTCTATGAGCGCTGACTCTTGAAGACCCTTGGTCGCATTTAACTCTTCTGTATAAATCCATACTACCAAATGGTGCCATGAGAAGACCTCATGTCCATTTGCTTCCATATTTCCAATCCCATTTTCATATTAAAAATCACACGGGGATTTTTATAATGCTGAATATTTTAAAGGTAACTTGAAGACCAACTTCTAATGGTTATTGTCCATCTAATCAGGGTGAGGTTTAGGTATTATTTCAAAAAAGGACAACTATTGTCACTAACCAGTGATGGTGGAGATACAACAGTGAACTAGGAAACATTTATATTTTCACTCAACTGCACATGCACATACATATATCTGTGAACAAGCTCTCCTAATCTAATTCGCCCATCTTTGTGTTTGAAGTCAGGTTCTTCCCAGTCCTTGCACCATGCTTTGAAGCTCAGTGCTCCCCCTGTCCTCCACTCTCCCTAACCTCCTTTGGTTGCACCATTGTTGTAATCCACAATTATCTCCTCACTGTACAGTCAAACTATTCAACTATAAACAAGTTCAGTGGCCTGAGATTCCCTTACTTTAACTATGACAGTCTATTAATTTTGACTCATTTGCACTGACCAACTTAGAACTTAACTTTGATATCTTCTATTGCCTACTTGATATTTATGTATTTTCTGTGGCCAACTAAATCATCTGCCCTTTAAATGAGATGTAATTTTATAGTTCTTTTGTGATTTTTTTTAATGATGATCTTGTCATTCCCTAGAATGTTGTAGGACTCCACGCTTAAACCTACATGACACAAATGACAGACATGTAAAAGATGACTGGACTCAGCTTTTAAAATAAAAACAAATGAAGGAAAATCTAGGAAGCAATTGTTTACAAATTACTGAGAGACTGGGTTGCTGTGCCAGTTCCTTTGCTTTCTAGCCATGTATTAACATAACTTAAGAGATTTAGTTATCGTTCCTTAGGTTCAGTCTTCTTGTTTGTAATTAGTAATAATAACCATTCATGCATTGTTGTAATATTTGTGTGTGTGTGTAACTTAATAATTAAATAATTATGAAGAATTTATTTGCTCTCTGTCATTGACTGGACAAAGTCAATGAAATAATTAAGACTGAAGAATAGAAGAAACAAAGGAAGATTTCTAGGCCTATGGGAAGAAAGGAGATGTAGATACTACAGGTTTTATAAGGGAAGACTGGAGTATGGTAGGTCAAACAAAAGGACCACCTACACACTGCAAGGCCCGCACCTCACAGCATGTCTGGAAAGATGACAAACACCCAAATCAGAGTTGATGGCTCACAGTACTTGTTAAAATTCATACTGGAAAAAAAAAAGGCACCTGGGTTACACATCTTCTTACTCATTCAACATATACTATTGCTCACAAAGTACTATACTAGATGTCAGTAGATCTAGAAATTCTATCCTGTGGAGTTAGTGGCATGGTTAGGAGGACAACACATGTGTGCAAACAGAAAAGATGTGGATGCCAATCACTGCCAAACTTGAAAGATGCAAAAACCATGAAAGAGTCCACTGAAGAGCTTACAACCTGTGCCTTGGAGAGAGAGCCTTAGGTTATAACACACTTGTCTTTCCTATAGTAGATGTAGCAGAAGATACACCTTGAGATTCTAGTACACTAGGACTAAAGCAGGTAGAAAGAAATATGTTGGAAGTCAATGGGAAGCTATGTTATGAGGTCTCTTGATGTCAGTTTGTAAGGAAAAGTCAGACTATTCAAACTTTGAGAGATATGCTTCAGAAAGTAGGAAGCACTGAATTTGTCTAAAGAAGAGGGCAAGTGATACCCATCCTGGAACCTACCTCAGCAGCCCAGATGGAAGGTATCCAAGGCTAGACTGAGCAGTGCACAGTGTCATTGCCAGCAGTGTATGCTGGCTTCTTCCTAGAATTCATGCTTTCTTCACTTGGGTCTAACTAGTCAGGCAAAGAACATTTGTAAATCCTTCATCTCATTTCTTGATTTTGAAACCCTGAGAGCTAGAACAGCTGACATATTTGTTTCTTAAGGATGTTGTATTGAGGCTGAAGTTTCCGGGAAAAGAGAGAAATGAGGACTAGATGGCAGTGAACAAAGGCAGTATTGCTTCAAGATTTAATGAGGACATTTTGAACACTCTGTTCTCTCACTTGCTGTGAAAAACCTACACTTTGCTTCTTAAAAAGTGATATTCCTCAAAACACCCTAAATTCTGTTCATCTGTAGACAGAAAGAATAATGAATTTAAAGTCTATACTATGTGCTATGACATTACTTCCACCCACCCCACTCATTCACTATGAAGTCCAATACTGGCACTTGTTAGAATCAAGTTTGTAGCCTATTAAACATTTAGTTTTATTTGGATAGACGACGCTGTTAGGATAAAAAGCCTCAGTATCTAAGCGTAGATAAAGGTATGGTGGGAAACAAGGGCATCCTGATAAGACAATTCTACGCTTTAATCTTCATGGCACCAAACAATAGGTAAATAAAACTTTGGATATGTCACTGGAATAGAAGTTGATAGACTTTTCCTTTAAAAGTTCAGGTAAAAAATGTTCAGGTTTCAATTTTTCTGGCATAGAGTTTTTGTTCAATTCAATTCTGTAGAGGATGAAAGGCGCTACAGACAATACATGGGGAGCAAACAAGTAGGCATGGCTGTGATCAAGTAGGCATGGCTGTGATTCTTTGAAGCTTTCTTTCTATAAACAAGTTGTAGACAAGATTCAGCACATTCCATAGCTTTCCAATCCTGACATTATAACAATCTACCACTCCATCATGGACTTATTGAACACATCATATGTATTCACTCTAGAGCCTAAATAGATGGAGCACACATCTATCCCCACCAGTCACAATGAAAACACTAAGCAAACATTATTTCAACTTACAACTTACTGGCCAGGAGTACTCACATGGTCTACTCAATCGTGATGGACTTCCTTATATAACCAAACAATCCTAGAATCTGGCCAAAGCCATCAGTGACTACCAGAATTACTTTAAATTAAAGATTGTCTTAGGGAAATATTTCTTCTACTCAAATATATTTCCTGTGTGCAGCCTTGTCAAATTGAAGCCTAGCGAGTTAAGCTTATAGGCATTTCAGTTGATCTAATTAATCAATCTAGATAGATATTATTGAAAGGCCCATGATCTCTCAAAAGGCTTACTCTTCTGTGAGAAATTCATTTGTCATATTTCAGTTTATATAACATTTAAGAAAGAGAAATTTATAGAAAAGAAAATAAGTGAATGAAAAAAGCCTGACGGTCAGACTGACAGATTTCCATCATAAAATGGGTATAAAATAGCTTAGATATGTAAATGTACTTTAATTATTGATTTGTATTATATTTCTTAGTAAAATTTTAAATTATTTATTTTCTATTATCTAAACTTCAGATTCAAGATGATGCCTGCTATCAACCAGGCTTGTCTTACCTATTGTCTTTTGAAAAAAAAATTATTAGCTTCGGTCTAAAAATCTAGGATTACTTAAATTATATAAAGTTATGTTCAATTTTGAAAGAACTACAGGTTTCTTATAAGTGTCATTTACTATTAAATTATGAGATTGTGTGGACAATAGATTCCATCATCAGATTGTCTACCTCCTGATTTTCTATAAAAAGCATAAAATGGAGTTATAATAAAGGCCTTTCTCAGTCATACATTCTAATATCAATAACATTCCCAAAATGATGAACTTGTAAAAGCATAGACCTGTAGGGAAAAAAGAAGACCTTGAATAGAATTATCACTCCTCTCATCCCTCAACAAGAAGAGCTCATGACCAGTGACCACGTAGATAAAGAGTAAACTGTTTACGTGGGAAAATCACACTGACATTAGAGTATTATTTTATGTTGGTAAGTCTTTTGTTTTTTTAATAAATTACAGAGTGTGAATTTGCATTACAAAGAGAGATGCAAAAGTAATAAGGTAAGGAAGAATTTAGAGGGAGTAAAAAAAAAACAAACTAAAAAGCAGTCTATGGCATTATTTCACCCTGGACTCACTAATGGAGTATAGTACAATTAGGACCATTATTTATGCTACATTTTATCAAACAGAAGTTTCTCATTTTCATATGATTGTGTAAAACAAGATTCTTTTCATACCCATAAAGGAATTTCAAGCTGTCTGACAGTTATTACTGTTACACCCTTCATTTCATTAAATTTAATATTATTCTATCTTTGACTTGCATACATCAAATGGTTTTCAATTTGCCCTCAGGCACCCATTTAGACTGGACAATGTGTCATGGAAATAGATACACAGAAAATAAATCATTTAATTTAGCTGAACAGGCTTACCCAGATTCTTGGAATATCCTCAGTTTGCAATAAGTATCATTGAGTTTATCTAAACTATGAAACTGCAGTAGTAAATTCCATAAAATATCTCATTCTCTTTTTTATATATCTCATTCTCTTAATACACACACACACACACACACACACACACACACACACACACACACACACACTTTTTTAGAAAGCTAAAGATAGTACTTGAAAAGAAGCAACAATATGAACTAACCAGTACCCCCAGAGCTCCCGGGGACTAAACCACCAGCCAAAAAGCACACGTGGTGGGACTCATGGCTCCAGCTGCATATGTAGCAGAGGATGGCCTAGTTAGTAATCAATGGGAGGAGATGCTCTTGGTCCTGGAAAGGCTCTATGCCCTAGTGTAGGGGAATGCCAGAAGCAGGAAGCTGGAGTGGGTAGGTTGGTGAGCAGGGGGAGGGGGAAGGAGATAGGGGGATTTTTGGAGGGGAAACCAGGAAGAGGGAGAACATTTAAAATGTAAATAAAGAAAATATCTAATAAAAAAAAAAAAAAAGAAAAGGAGGAAAACTAACCTAACCAAGGGCTAAAGGATAGCTCTGTGCTTGTATCACAAGCATGAGTTTGCACATTCCATCTCCCAGAATCCTTATAGAAATGCCTGCCACAGTGGTGGCACAAGCTTGTAATTGATCACTAAGGAGGTAGGAATAGAAGGACCCCTGGGTTTGTCAGCTTGATAGTCTAACCTAGTGACTAAGATCCAAGACAATGAAGAGACTGTCTCAAAGGAGGCATACAGTTGTTTCTAAGCATGATACCCAAAGTTGTCCTATGGCCTCCATGTGCTCATGCACCCCCCCACATGTATCTGAACACACATGGACACAAATATACTCATGCAAATAAATAAAAACAATGTTGTCCTGTGTCCTCTATGTGCACATGCATACACACACACATGGACATGGACACACACGTCAAATACATAACAACCTAGCCAAGTTATCATAGATAGAATATAATTAAAAATTTTTAAGTGCATTAGTTAGTGGTCTATTTAAGCATGCCTTTAAATATGTGGCTCTCTTGATTTGAATAGCACTTTAAATTTTCATGGATACTTTTAATGGATTTGAAAACTTTTACTCTTTAATATGTGCCTTGTGTTCTGTGCCATGCTGGTTTAGAGAGCTCTGAGTCTATATTACATCCTTACTTCCAGCTACTGACTGTGAGTTCTTGTAGCCATCAGCCTCTGAATCATGGAGATGGAAAGATCGCCCATCACTACAGACAGTGTTGAGGTAATTTTTATATTTCAGTGTTCCCAAAACACTCACAAGCCTTGGGAATACTCAAACACACTCACTGCATTTAAGAGAGAAGGATGAAAATAAAATATAAGAAAATCTGGAAAAATATTTAATAGCAAATATTACAAACTTTTAAACTTGATTCAAAATGTCGCTAGTTTGGCTGGTATAAGTATTAATTCGATTTTACTCAGATTTGTGCCTTTGTGGGGGGCAATTTATAGAGACAGAACCCCACAGAGCAGTTAGCATTGAGCTCATTGAAAAAAATCATTCATTATCTCAAGAAACACAATTAGAAGCTAGGTATTGAAATACATGCCTTTAATCCCTCACAAGTGACTTCAAGGTTATCCTGGGCAACATAGACAGGCAGGCAGATAGACAGATAAGAGAGAGAGAGAGAGAGAGAGAGAGAGAGAGAGAGAGAGAGAGAGAGAGAGAGAGAGAGAAAGACAAAATTACCTCAACACTGTCTGTAGTGATGGGCAATCTTTCCATCTTCATGATTCAGAGGCTGATGGCTACAAGAACTCACAGTTAGTAGCTGGAAGTAAGGATGTAATATATGAGAACATTAGTTGTCAATTCAAAGCAAGCACATTGTTTAAGGTACTGGAATACAATGGTATTTATTATGAATATTTATTCTTTCCCTTTTTTTTCCTTTGACTTAGAATTATCCAATAACAAACCTGTTCAAATTAAGTAGAATCCCCCAAATAAATGCATTCTTGATGGGGATGGTGCTTCATCTCCTCCTTAGAAGTCCAGAGGAAGAGCTTCCCCAGAGCAGTATAGGAATGCCTGCCTGAGAGGCAGTCTGCACTGTGCTTGGATGTGGGCAGTGACTCAGTGACAGAAATGCATCGTCAGCCTCTGTTGTCCTTCTGTCCCATTTCCTAAATTTGGTTCTTTCATTTTGTGTTGATTTTCTATCATTTCAATAACTGTCTTTATTAAAGTAACCAGTTGGATTTTGTGAAATCTGCTTACTATGGTCTCTATGAAGCAAATAAGCAAAAGTGTTGAATTACAACTAAATGTCCCAAAGAAATCGGTAGGAAAATATTGGATGTTAAAAAAGACTGCATAACTTATCGCTAAGCTTCAGCTCCTAGACCCTTCCTCTGCAATCTATCAGAGGGTCTGGACTCACTGCAAGGCAGTCATTGTGCAGTAAATAAAATAAATAATATATCAACACCTAGCTTTCTGCCTTGTTTTAAGATATGCTTTCAATCACAAAGTTAGATTCAGAGCTGAGACCTGTGTACTATCAAAAGGAAAGGACCTTGGCTAGATTTATGAACCAAAAATTACATCTACTACCCAAAAGCCTAGCTCTTTCCAAAATAGGCCACCTGGGGGAGAGCTTGGGGCTTTAGCTGATGAACTGAGGCTCTGATCTCAGGCACTAAGACTTGAGGGGACAAATCTAATATCCATAGTCACTTAGATAAGGGTTTGGAAGACAGAAAGGCAGAAGTCAACTACAGACAAGTTAGATGAGTGCTAAAATGTTGCCCATTTTCTGAATTGAATGATCTGATCGTGTTAAATGCCTCCCTACAGGTTTCCCTGCTTCCTGATCCTGGATCCCCTTTTTTCACAGAGAGTTCTGAAATGTGAATTAACACATATAAATCCTTTACTTACAGCTCTCCAAAGGTGGTTCGCTACATTTGTAATGAGATCGAAAGTCCTCAACATGGTCCAGTCTACCAGCTACAAGTTTATAAGTTTCTCCATCCATTTCAGAAAACTTATCAGCAAAATTTGGCCACTCTTTGCCTTAACAACTAACTCCCCTAGTTGTTTGTATGCCATAATGATGAATAACTGTAACTGTATTCTCCCAAAGGCATACACAAGAACATCTGCTATGATTCATCATATTCTAACTAGAAAGAGTTCTGTTAGGAGCACAATGCATAAGTGAATGGGTAAAATATGATACAGCAGGCTATACAGCAAGAAAAATAGTAAACAGAGATGGATTTGGAGGCAGAGGTAAATATGATCCAAACACATTGTATGGAAATCTCAAAAAGTTAATACACTAATATTTAAAATAATAAACTAAAACATACAACAAAAATAACACTCACAGACTTTCTGTTCTGCAAAAAGAACATGCAAGATCTATACTAAGGACTTGTTTCATGACACAATGTGACCTCTTCCTCTTAGAGCAAAGACTAACCAGGATGTAAAGGGAGAACTTTGCATTCTCCATCCTCAAGCTTCTCCCACCAAATATAGGAGAGTTGTCCCCATGGCAGCTATATGGCACGTGAATCATGCCACCAGATGAGCTTGAGACTAGTGCAGAGGAGCATGCTCAAACCTCAGGAATCTCAGAGATTTGAGACCACAGGAGAAGGGTCTGCTACCTCCCTGCCTCCATGCCTGCACTGGAACATGTAACCACAACCCTCAACTAAAGTGACTACAGGCAGTCAATCATGTAGCACAGTGTCTGGCTCGCCTCTTTATGCTAATGAGGCATTGCAATAGTTTTAGCATTCAGTCAATGACCTTCTCTTCCTGGGTACTCTCATGCCCTTCCCCAAATTTATAAATCCTGGCTCACCTCTAATTAAGTGTGTGCATTCAAACCCACTCCCAATGAGACAATATGAACAAGCAAAGACTGTGTCAGCGAGCTGCATCATTAGAGATCACTATGGGGAAGGCCTACACTGAAAAGAGCTGCAACACTAAGATTCCCAGAGAGGAAGGCCTCTCTTTTCCCTCTCTGCTGGCACTCACTCCCAATCAAGGAGGATCCTGAGCATCCAGATCCCGCTCTCCCCTTCCAGGCTTGGGTACAGCAGTGCTCTAATTCCCGGAAAAGGAAACAGGGACTATGGACCCCAGCCCCAGACTTTGCCTTGTCCTCCCTGAGACATTGCATTCCAGGTGCCCGGACACTGCCAGAGGAGAGACAAAACACAACAGTCAGGGGTTGGGATAGAAGTTTCATTTAGAGATATGATTGATGGCATCATTATTTGTTGATAATTAAGTTAATATCCAGTCCCTTCTCTCCCACAAAGTTAGGGGAAACAAGTTTGAAAGTCCTGAGCTTCCCGTCATGCCTTGGCCTTGCTGGTGACCAACCCCATCCAGGAAGCCCAGATACAAGGCATCTCCATAACATGTACAAGATGCCAAGATGCCTTCAGTCCAGAAATATTAAATGTCTTAGAAACCCTCACGGTAAAAACTTAGCACTAGGGCCAAACACATAAATTCCTGTCACTTCTATATTTGGGGATATTACAAGGTTTAGAAACTGTGTTTCTAGACCTGTGAGCAGAAGTCAAATATATTCTTATTATAGCTCAGGGTTCATAAAACAAACCTGCTTTCTCTTAAGATCTGTCTTAAGTAATTCAAAAGTATTTTCCAAAGTCAATGAAGTGGAAAGAGTATAAAGTTCAATGCTGGTCACAGCACTTACCGCTGAAGTGACCCTCAAATACCTCAATAATTATATCGAGCTGATTCCCTCATATCTGTTGAATGACAGGAAGAAGACTAGCTGACATGGTATATGTGAGATTATTCCACAAAGAATACAGTTAGGATCTATTCCATCAACATTATCAAAATGAAAACTTCCAAGGTTTTTCTCCATACTTGAGAAAGCTGTTCAATAATATGCTCATATTCCTTAAGCACACAGATAAGGGTTGCCATGGAGCTAAGCAACACTCACAATACATTGTCACTTAAATGTAATATTATCCAAGGCAGATCCAAAACCTGACAACTTTAATTGGAAGGTGTGATCTTTGAATCTGTCCTGAAGGCAACTTTTGGCTAAGAAATATAACTTAGTAATATGAGACATGTCAGAATTTAGGTATAGGCAAGGACTTTCTGAATAGGATTTTAGTCACTAAGGAAATAATGCTACAGTCAACATTTGGGATTAGAATGTCCTTGCATTATGTACCAGAAGATGGTCTAGTCGGCCATCACTGAGAAGAGAGGCCCCTTGGTATTACAAACTTTATATGCCCCAGTACAGGGGAATGCCAGGGCCAAGAAGTGGGAGTGGGTGGGAAGGGGAGCAGGGCGGGGGGAGGGTACAGGGAACTTTCGGGATAGCATTTTAAATATAAATAAAGAAAATATCTAATTTTTAAAAAGATATGTTAACAACAACAACAACCACAGAATGTCCTTGCATGGCAAAGAAAATCATTAGTTGGGTGGAGAATCAGCTTACAGAATGGGGAAAAAATTCTATGTTAGTATACAACTAATTGCAAAGGTGGTTAATACCTAGAGCACACACACACACACACACACACACACACACACACACACACACAAATAACAATGACAAAATCAAACAATCCAATCAACAAATAAACTAACAGAATAAACAGTCTTCAAAAGAAAAATATAAGTTAAAACTACAAATTTCATCTCACACCAGTAAAAATGTCAGTCATTGAGAAACTAAATAACAACAAATGTTAAAGATGTGGTGGGACTCTTAAACAAATCCAGCCTCTACTGAAATAGGTATGGATGCCCCACCCCCACCAGAAAAGACAACCTAAAATGAAATCTACTGAACAACCTAGTACCATGCCTGACCCCAACCATGCTCTCAGTCAGCAAACTGGTGTTTGCTGCAGCGCATCATAGCAGCTAGGTTCTGGAACCAACGTGGCTGTCCGCCAACAGAGAATGGATACAGGAATTGCAAATGGATTTGTTTTCAGCTATACGGAGGCTCCTTACTTTCGTGATCGTGGATGCAACTGGAGCTAGTAAGACATGTGTCCTGTTTCTTCTCATTTATGGTTCCTCGATTTTTATAGAGACGTGAAACTCATGTGTGCATATATGATATGACATTGGAAGCAAAACTGTCTTGAGAAACAATGGTGACTAACATGGGCAAGGAAGGGGAAGAAGTGAAGGGAAGGGAAATGTACAGTATATGTGTGCTTGTGCAATATATAAGTGTGCTTGTGCAATATATGTGTGCCTGTGCAATATATAAGTGTGCTTGTGCAATATATAAGTGTGCTTGTGCAATATAGATGTGTGTGAAAGTGTTTCTGTGTAACGTGCCATCACATACAATGAATACATAGAATGAAATTTTTAAAAACGAAAGAGTAAGCAAATAAAACCTTAAGCTTCCTAGGAGTTGCTGGAAGGACAGTTGTCAGAATATAGAGTTTGCAACTTTATAGATGGAATGGATTGAGATAACAGACATAAAAGGTCCAATATCAGGCACTCCTTGCTAAACATTATTTCAACTATTAAATTCATTTGAACTGAATTCCAAAGATGTCCTGTTTAACATTTTAATAATATTAAGAAAATGTCATCTTAAGGCTACAATAAAATATAGTACTATTTGGTTGCATGCAGAGAAAAGGCTACACCTTTGCCTCCAGCAGACCTCCCAGTTCCCAGCCTTGTGGTCCTGTCTCTGCTATACCGCTCCTGTTCCCCCTCTATATTCTCTGCCCCATCCTTCAAACACTTACCCATGGCTTTTTGTCTTTTTAAAACATAGTTATGACTAGCTAAGTATAATGACCCTTGTCTACTGAGTATGAACTAACTGGTACTATTATACAGTGGAGACAACTTTGGTATCTGAATCTGCTCAACTCTTACAGCTTACACCTTAAAGGGTCAATCCTCAGAGCCAGAGATGGATAGCCAGAGATGGATTTTGACCATTCAGTTCATTATACTACAAGATACCCCAATACTAACACCTGGATAAAGGAATTACTATTACAAACTACACCAAAAAATAAGTGAAAAAAACTCAAGTAGCATTACTGGGAGAAATAATTAAGTTAGTTTATTAACAATGTGTACAGAAAACAACTGGTTGATTGACGATGATGATGATGAAGATGTTTTAGTTTAGTGACAGCATAAGAAGAAATATAATAGCTAATTTCAAAGAAATTCTTTCACTAAAATGGCGCCATCCAACTTTAAGTATCTTTCCTTCATCAATGATTCACGTTTATTGAGCCTCTGCTGGAGCAGTCTGGGAGCACATCATAAAAGCTTTCACTCTCGAGGTATAATGCGGCTAGTAAAGCCTCCTGAGGACTAACAGCCACAAACATCCATAGGACGGGTCATTTTGCATTACATCCACCCACAGAAGATGAAACTCTTTTCTCCATAGCAAGATGGATCAGACTTTACCTAAGTGCACCAACCATTGACCATTTAAGGACATTTGGAGGCAAGCAACAAAACTTAAGAATTGTGGCTAGAAGTAATGAGACCAAAAGTTTATGAAGTTTTCCATCAGACTTAGAAGTCTGTCTTTCCAGCATGCCGGAACTTCACAGACATAGAAGGTAGGGCACTGAGACAGTCACATGGTAGATACTAATTGTTCCGATTAAAGTCTAACAAGCTCGCTTCCCTGCTGCTTGGAGAATGCGTCTGACTTTTGATCCTGACATCTGTGTCTTACAAAAATTTCACTCTGCTCTGACATTTCTTCTGATGCTGATCCAGGAATTAATGGATTGTGAAAGAGCTGGCAGGATATCATTTAAAAAATAGAATTCCTAGTGTACACGCAATGAAAAGGTATCAGAATTCACATACTTTGCGTCTGATACCAACATCATTCTTATCTTGGAGTATTTGTTTGTTTTAGTGCCATTCCAGAACAGGATCAAAATAGCACTTAGCTAAAATGTCCTCAAGACAGAATAAAGAGTTATTTTAATATTCTCCCATTATATGAGGGCAATGAATTTTCTAAAAAATGTCAAACAAATTCCATGTACGGTAATTTGGTCTAAGTAACCACTTCTAATGCATACAATTGGTCACTATTTGTACAGAACTTGGTTCTAATATAATGAAAATTTTTGCTTAGAAAATCAGAGGGTTTTTTTAAATGACTTGAAACTTGCCCTTGCAATATACATGCTATTTCCTCTAGTGATTTATTCTATGTTTTGAGACAGCAACCCAGTGAACTCTTGATCAAATAAGAACTCTAATTTTAAAAAGTATCTGCAATTTTCATACAAAAAAGTTTAAATTAAAACTGTTTGAAGATGTGTTTTTAAACTGAGGAATTCTCTTCAGGATTGAAATTTTACACATCAGAAGATACTGCCGTGCATTTCATGGTTCTGGATAATTACTAGATGCCAGCAGATAACTTAAACATAGCTTAGATTCATTGACATTAATGTGTGACAAGCATTACAGAACATATTCAGTAATTTTAAAAAAAGAAAAAGTGAGTGGATTTTTGAAAAGCCAGAGAAAGCCACTGTGGTAGCAACAATGTGACCCTGTGCGGCAAGGGAAAAGGGACTCGGTGTGTCCTAGTAATGCAGATATTCAACAAGTATAAAGGGAATGTGTGTCCATTTCATGGTTAAATCATAATTAATGCGAAACGTAGTAAGGTTAGAAATTGAATTCATTTATTCAAGCGAATACTTAATTTTCACATTAAAAAGGGCACCACTGTTTTAAGTCATAAATATCCAACAACTCCTTTTAAATACATTGCCTTGGTGATTTTTCCATTCATCTGTGATGTCAAGAAATGTGGCAATAAGATCACTCAAATAAATAAAAGTGACTCATAATAGCCCATATGTGATGGTAGTTACTTTCTTTCACAACTTTATTTAAATTTTTACATATCACCTTTTGATATGTCAAGCTCCCCAGTATTCTCCAAATACAAGAACACTAGCAAATGGAACACAGGCTTCCTCTTTGAAGAATGAAAGCCTTTCAGGTCCAAAATCCCCTCCAATGGACCCTTCCTGAATAAACCTAATAGAGAACCCACAACGCTTTACAGTGGCTGTAATAGTAAATCTGCCCCACTCCAGTTTCTATTTCTTAGGAACATAGACCATACTTGAGTGGCTGTTTCTTGTATCTTTTATTGTGTGCTATACTAGATGTACCTTAATGCATTCAGGACACAAACTACTGAATGTATTACTATTGTTAAATAAACATTAATATGTTAAAATTAACTATCCACATTAATGATAAATATGTATTGACTAGGATAAGAGATAGAAATGGGACAGGCAGTTTAGGACTAGAAGCTCAATCTGTGTCCTTAGCCACGGAGACAAAATGTTTTTGGTACTGTCCTAGCTAGAGGCCAGAAATGCCAAAAGTGTTTGTGATCTCTTATCTCTGGTCTGGATCCTAAAGGATGTTAAGATTACCTCTTCAATGAACATAGTAGAGGACATGACCTTATGTTATGGTCAAATATCTTTGGGTTATGTTCATAACAACCTTATTTGTAATAGCCAGAAACTGGAAGCAACCCAGATGTCCCTCAACCAAAGAATAGATATAGAAAACGTGGTTCATTTATACAATGGAATACTGTTTAGTTATTAAAAATGAGAACATCATGAATTTTTCAGGCAAATGGCTAGAACTAGAAAATAGTATCTTGAGTGAGGTAACACAGACTCAAAAGTACATGCATGATATGTACTCACTGATAAGTGGATATAAGCAAAAAAAAAAAGTTCAGAATACCCATGATATAACTCACAGACCATAGGAAGCTTAACAAGAAGAAAGACCCTAGTATGGATGTTTCAATCCCACTTAGAATAGGGAACAAAATAAATATGGGAGGCAGAAGGAAGGAGAGACCTGGGTGGAAGAGGAGGGGCGAGGGAAAAGGGGGCAGGATGGGGTATGGGGGAGACAGGAGAGAAGTCCCGAGGGCCAGAAGAAATGAATAGAAATATACAGCTGCTGGGGGTGGGGGGAACAGGGAGAGGACTCATGGGAACTTCTAGAAAGTCCCAGAGACATGAGATCTGAGGGGCTTCCAGGACTCAATGGGGATGACCTTAGCCAAAATACTCAACAGTGGGGAGATAGAACCTGAAGAGATCACCTTCAATAGATAGATAGGGACCCCAGTAAAGGGATGGGGTCACCAACCAATCTTCAAAAATTTTGACCCAGAATTGGTTCTGTCTAAAAGAAATACAGAGACAAAAGTGGAGCAGAGACTGAAGGAAAGGCCATTCAGTGACAGGCCCAACTTGAGATCCAACTCATGGGCAGACACCAAGCCCTGACACTATTACTGATGCCATGTTGTACTTGCAGACATGTGCTAGTATGGCTGTCCTCTGAGAGTCTATACCAACGGCTGACTAAGACAGATGCAGATACTTGCAACCAACCATTGGACTGAAGTCAGTGAAAGATTACCTCTTCAGAGTGAAGAATATTACAGTAGCATTAAGAAAAATTATTGCCTTCTAGCCAAAAGAATGCAATCTGCCTCTGAGTGGAGCCATGCCATTGCCCACTTTCTTAAGTTGTAGTTGGGCTTGTCAATCCTGTGTCCAAAGGAATCATCCATCAAGAAGGCAGTTCTACCTTGAGCCATGCTAAGAACAATTAGCTCTTTAATGAGATAATGTACTTTTCCTTCTCCCTCTCATTATTCCTGTTCCCAAATGTAGTGCCTACAAGCTTTCATAAGATTCTGTGGGGTCATGAGCTACCATATGGGTGCTAGGAATTGAACCCAGGTCCTCTGCAAGAACAGTGAGTGCTCTTAACCACTGGGATATCAATGAGAGGAAAGGCCCTTGTTCCTGAGAAGGCTTGATGCCCCAGTGTAGGGGAATGCCAGGACAGGGAGCAGGAGCAGGTGGGTTAGTGAGCAGGGAGAGGGGGATTGGATAGGGGGTTTTCCTAGGGGAAATAAAGGGGATAACATTTGAAATGTAAATAAAGAAAAAAATCTAATTTATAAAAAGATTCTGTTGTGTCTACCTGCCACTCACAAAGGCATACATTTTTCTTCTCTTTCTCTTCTGTATTTTTTTCAGATGCCAGCCAGAGCCTATGTATCTTTCTTCAGGTATTCTGGACCTCCTTACTCTTTCTCTGAAACTCTCTTCACCATGAAGCTAGTGCCGATGCCACTTGATGTAAATACCAAAGCTCTTTCCTCTTCCTAAACTCCCACCTAACAAGTCTATCATAGGCTCTGCAAAACTGAGCCCTGTACTCCCTGAATTCTCAAGACAAGAACACAAAAGCCAATGACTGGGGCAGTTTGAGTAGCCAACAAGTTTCTGGAATGTTTACTTCCCCAGAAATACATTATTCACAAAGATACTGCAAAATTCTAATATCATTATTAGCAATATACTTCATGTAGTCATTCTATAAAAGTTCAATATCTGTCATATTAGTTACCAAATATACGGTCAGTATTTTCAAAAAGTATTGAGAGCTAGGGATATAATCTATTTGAGTAGAATTTGAGGTCCTGAGCTCAACCCTAGCACTTCACACACACAAAAGAATTGATTTGCTTAAAGAGCTATCAGTCCTCATTAGGATGGTATTTGAATTGAATGGAGTGCCATAATGCCCACACTTGTACCCAGAGTGGCTGTATAAAGTCTCTTGACATGTGGCTTTGTCGGCAACTACATTTCCCTATCTTTTGCTCCCAAAGTAATCAACATTAAGTAATAATATATTTAAAGTGTTGCCTGAACTAATAAACAGAGGTGGAAGGAAAATAAAATACCCAAGACAAAGATTGTAGAATTTGCAAAATAAAGGAGTTTAAAAATATGATGTGTTATCATACAGCAGTATGTTAAAAAATAAGACATTTGGAGAAAGACATATAAACAAAGAACAAATTTGACAAGCCATGTGATTTACTTAGCTGACTGTAGCTCCTTGTCATTGAATAAGACAGATCAGAGTAAAAGCTTTGTCTTTAATTCCCCTCAGGGTCTCTGCCTCCTCTTCCTCCTGGTTTCTTTTCTACCTTTTCTTGTGTCTTATAAAGTATAAAATGGCATTTGAAATATTTTATATGTCCACTCTGCTCCAATTTGATGAAGGTAAGAAACATGGTGTCTGTGAATGAGGGTTCCCCCTCCACTCTTATCAATGTCAAAGCCTCAAACATGATTCAACCCCCAGAGAAAAAGGAAAGAACTCAAAAGCAGTTTAAACCATGAGCTGCACAAAAGGGCCAGGCACTCGCACTGCCTGCCCAGGCCTCCTGTGCCATACATCCCCACTGCAGCCACAAACCTGTCATGGCATGGCATGGCATTAGGTACCTTCAGATTTATGAGAGAAAATGAAGTACAGAGTGTTAGTCGTGACTTAATCCCCCCCAAAGCATACATAAACCTGTGTTGAAGTCCTTGGTCAAAGGGTTTGGTTCTACAAAAGCTAGGGAGTCCATGGGCTTTGTCATCTCTGTGCAGAAGAGATAGTCTCTCTTTATTCTACCTTCTTATTAAATTGTCATTATTGTTCTATTACAAATGAAAGGAACAGTTTAAAGTTATTTAATATAACTTTATAAAGTTATAAAATATTTAAAGTTTTATAAAACATAATAGTAGTTTGGATCTTTAACTATTGTTTACACCCAGGCTTTACCCATATGATTTACTTAGCTGACTACAGCTCCTCATCATTGAATAAGAATCTTCCTCCACATTACAGCAGTGCCCAGAACCTCAAACGCAGTTAAACTCCCAGCACTGGAGAAAATCCATCAAAAGTAGTCTGAACCATGAACTATAAAAATGTATGAGATGTTTGTAATATATGCCCAGGTTCCTTGAACCTTTTTCTTTAATGTTTTCTTCTCTGCATACTGAGCCTTAACAGTTATCTCTTCCAAGATTCCTTCTTTAATTTATCCTTTTCCAGACCACTGGAAATTAGAAAATCTCAAGTCCTAGCTATCCACTTGCCCTAGTGATCACAACCATTTTCGTACTTTTAAATACTATTTATATATTAATAATTATCAAACTTGCATTTTCCACTCAGATATCTTCTATTCAAATGCCCGTTCAGTCTCCTTGTTTAGCTATCTAGTGGCCCAGTCCTCCTATTTCTCCTGCTTTTTTCGTCTGCTTAACTATAGCCAATATTATAAATCCAGTAATTAAACTCTCGCTTATATGTCAAGTTCAGCCTAAATTATATTCTTTACAAAATATATCATAAACTTTACCATTTCTCATACTTTCATACGCAGTCCTTGAAAGTCAGTATCTGTATAGATATTTCCACCACCTCCTGAGGAAATTTTTTTCCCTACTCTGTAGGGCACATGGACCTTGCCACCAGATCAGTGGGAATGGGACTGGTGAGGTGGAGTATACTTAAACCACAGAAATCTCAGAGTTTGAAATGACAAGAGTAGAGTCAACCCCCTCACTGTCTCCATGCCTGCTTTGGCGTACTAACCACAATCCCTAATTAGATGATCACCGGCAGTCAGTCTCATAGCGCAGCACCTGAATTTCTTCCCTATGCAAATAGAGTATCACCACTGTGGTGGTTATAATATGCTTGGCCCATAGGGAAAGGCACTGTTGCAGGGTGTGATCTTGTTGAAGCAAGTGTGCCACTGTAAGAATGGGCTTTAAGATTCTCCTCCTAGCTGCTTACAAGACAGTTTTATCCTGATTGCCTTCTGATCAAGACGTAGAACTCTCAGCTCCTCCTATACCATGTCTGCAAGGAGGCTGCCATGCTTTCTGCCTTGATGATAATGTACTGAACTTCTGAATCTGTAAGCCATCCCCAGATAAATGTTGTCTTTTATAAGAGTTGCCTTGGTCATGCTATCTCTTCACAGCAGAGGAAACCCTAAGACAACCAGCATCTTAGCCTCAGCCAATAGAATGTATTTACCCCCAAAGTCCCATCCCACTCCCCAAGGTTCATGTAGTCCCTGACAACATGGAATAAAGTTCACAAGTTATTTCACCAAGGATCATCTATAACTGTTTTTCCTGAGCTATAATATTTGGGGGACCAACCCACTCCCACCCCGCCAAACACTCATTGTTTCACCTTGACCCTGCCTGCCCAGGTGGACTCCCATTGCTCACATCAGAGTGCTGGCTTCTGGCATCACCACTGCTACAAATGCTGTAGGATCTAGCACCCTTGCTGCCTGCCCACTACTGGTCGCCCAAACCTCCTTATCCCCTTTCAAAGATCTCTAACACTCCCAGAATTCCCAGCCAGACTGGAGCCCTATGGACTCTCTTCATCCAAGTCTCTGTTTCACCCTTCTCAGGCTAGCATACAGCGACATCTGACACCCCAGAGGAAAGGGGTGGATTTAGATCCCCACCCATTCTGGACTTTGCTTTGCTTTCTCAGAGCCAGAGTACTGGTGCCTGGGCTCCCCACCAGGAGAGACAACTCCCAGAGCTACACTATTCTTATTCCACAACAGTACCCCTTCACTAAGCCTTGTATACATCTAAATTTCTCAGTTCCTAAAATACTTAACAAATAATGCAGTCAGACAAATATGTGCTACTCAAAACTTAAGGTGTCTAAGGACTATGATAGTCAGTACATATGCAGATATCCAAAGCTTGCATTAAAACAGGTAATACTTGCAGAAATACAAAATTTATAATCACCAGGATACAAATATGTTTAGACCCTATTGAAGTGTCCCAGGAAGCAATAGAAGAAAGGAAGTTAGGAGAATCGTGGGCATAAGTAAGCAAGCAGCCTAAAGGAAACACATTTGAGCATTTAAAAGGTGAACAATTGAAAAGGGATGTAAAACCAAAGAGGTTATAAAAGCCAGGACGAGATGACTTTCTAAAGCAATTCATAGTGTCACATTTTACAGAGGATGAGACCAATGACTTCAATAAACAAGTAACATTGTTACCAATTTCTACTTCAGATAAATTTATTATGTTAAAATGGTTAAAATCAGTTCAAATTTATTAAAAGTCATGGGACAACTATTCTATGTGCTTAGTGTATTTCAGAGAGGCAGCTATTATAAGGCAGATATTCAATCAGAGTTGAAAGAATAGTCTTCAGAGACTGAGGTAAAAATCAGTAAGAGGAGGAAGTTAAGACAGAGATAAAACTGAGTGATTTATCAGCATAAGAACACCAGGAGAAGATGTCAAGGGAATAGAAGTTTCATAGAAAGATCTCTTTTAAGGTAGGGGTGTAATCATGGCAGGACATAGACCAATGTATAAGAAGTATAAACAAAGAAGTCCAAAGGAGGAAGGAAAGTCCATCACAGACAATGAGATAAAGTCTAAGCAGAGAGAATTAGCAGCAAGCATGCCTTCTCTGTTCATTCTGATCTGGAATGAATGAGCAAACCAAATGTCTACCAGTGTTTGTGTATAAGACACACTCTCTCTTAATTTCTCCCAATACTCATGACATCACTAGAAGTCAATCATCCAAACAGAGTACATACAAGACTCTTCTGACGCTGTCAATGCTCTCTTCCTTCCCCTGCTTTCCTTGAGTGACTCAGAGCAGTGCCCTACTTCCCAAGAAAATAAGAAGCTAGCAGATCTTCTGACAGAGATGCACATATTCTCAGCCACTCACTACCAATATTTCTCAGTAACAGCCAAACA
This sequence comes from Mus minutoides, assembly GCA_902729485.2. Lineage (NCBI taxonomy): Eukaryota > Metazoa > Chordata > Mammalia > Rodentia > Muridae > Mus > Mus minutoides. The sequence goes on from LR750052.1 coordinate 811,920, forward strand.
AGCCTTCTTATTTTCATCCCAAGATAGGTACTAAACAGATTCGATTGGTTTCATGGTGAACAGATTCGATTGGTTTCATGGTGAATAGCATTTGTTGAGTTCTCCTTATGTCAGTTAGGGCAAGGCACTATTTCAAGATCTTTGTATATACTAATCTAATTATATAACTATAGATAGCCTCACTTAGTCAATAAAACCCCAAAACAGAGTCAGTGTCTTATTCTCTGTCACACAGTGGGGCCAACTGTGTGCCCCTGGGTTGCCTGGAATGTTCCATGTATACCAGGCTGGCCTCCAATACACAAAAGATCTGCCTAACCGTTCTTCTCCTCAGGAGCTGGAATTAAAGGCATGCAACACTATGACCATCAAGAAATCCATTTTTAAAAAGGTAAAATTTGCTTGATGGCATATGAGCTATTTCAGAAAACATTCATCATTTTCCAACTTGAGACAAAGGAGTTATTTTATGTATACATGACCCTCCTCCATGACTTGCAAGCATATTCAAATCCATCTTTGTTAATCAGATGAAACTTTGGGATCTGAACTAGAAGGTCCTTAAATGACATGGCTTTGTTATGTCTCACCAAGTTCAAACTACTCTTACTACTACATAAAGGATATATCATATCTCTACTGACTAAATGAATTTGATTCTTCTGTGTGATTACATCTCTAAAACTAATGTCTTGTATTTATATCCCTACTACCTGGACTTACCTTAATTACTTCCTTCGCCCCCACACACACATACACACACTTTACCTTGATTCTTTTAAACCACAAGGACTCAGGATTTGAGAATTAATTTTAATATGAAATGATTGAAATATTCCTTCTGCAATGAAATTAGAAGAGATAATTACTTACAGAAATGCCTTGATACTTTGTTCTTTAATCAGAAAAAAAAATCTTTTCAAGATTATAAGGTCTCCTGCAAATTGTCTGTCAATGGGACTGTTTTTTCCTGTCTTACTTTATGCTACAGGAATTTATAATGCAAATTCTATAGCTACTAATAAAATACACAACTATCCATTGTAATTTATATACACCCTTTAAATTTAAGTACAATTAATTTTTGCATTTATTTTTGGTGGCTCTCCCCAAAGAAGAGCACACCAATTAGTAATATTGTCTAGTAATATTTTTAAAGTTCTACATTATAACTAAATCAATTAACTTTTATAGTAACAAACAACTTTTATCCTCTGAATATAGCTATGAAAAGAAACTGTTGAAGTTGTGTCTCCATCCTTCCTCACCTATCTTAGGCATTCTCTGATTGGCTTTAACAAAAATTTGATGGCCAAATAGCTAGGAAGGAAGTAGAAGGTGGGACTTCCTGTTAGCAAGAAAGGAACTCTGGGGAAAAGAAAGAGGAAGGTCCTTTGCCAGCAGACATGAGAGGATGTAAACTTGACTACAGACCTAGAAGGTAGAGTTCACCATGTGTCTTGTTGAGGTTAGGTGGTCAGGTTAACTTAGAGGAACTTAGAGAGTCTGCCCAGCTAAAGCCTAAGCTCTGATATGTTAAAAAGTCTCTGTGTGATCATTTGGGGAACTAGATGATTAAGGATTAACTGTTGCTGTATTAATTTCCAGAATTAATTAATAATATAGGATATTAATAATTATATTACAACTAACTCTATATGAATTACAGATTTTAGTTTGGACACTGAGGATATGGCTCAGTTGTAACAGTGCCTGTTACACAAGCACAAAGAGCTGTGCTCAGATCAAAAGATGTGTTAAACCTCATGTATCTATAATGTAGCTCTGACGATCCAGAAATGGGGGTGAGGGAACCCCTGAGGCTCCCTGATGAATCTGTCTAACCAAAGTGGAAAGTTTCAGGCTCAGTGAAAGACTTGCATCAAAAAATGAAGTGGGTAGGGACCGTAGAAAACACCACTAACCTACACATGCACATGTGCACACACCAAAAACACCACTAACCTACATATACACATGCACACATCAACACACATATTTACATACACTACCCACCACACCACACCCCAACACACCCCACTCCAACACAGGCACACAGACATTTTCAAAGGTTTGTTTTTATTATTTTTCAGGTTCCCATGGAGAAGCACCATCAGATTGCCCTGGAGCTTGGGGCAGTTGAAAGTAGTTCAGTATAGAGTGAGGGGACCTGAATTCTGGTTCTCTGCAAGAGACATATACTACATTGGCCACTGAGCTTTCTCTCCAATGCCCATAAATGTTTTAATTTAAATTTAAACCATCAATATGGGGGATGTATATATCCTTACATATGTAAGTTTTAATAAGCATAAGTTAAGTGTAATTTTAAAACTAAGAAAGTATTTTTTAAAGTGACCAAGGATTATTAAACTGAAATTTAACTGTGTGTAAAGAGATGCTAGAAAATATGAGAAATGGCAAACAGAGAAAAATATACCACCACTAGAAAATCTAGATCATATACTTTAAAGAAGTATCAACATTATAAAATGCAGAAATGTTTGTACTCTAATGTATGGCCACCTTAAAGAAACCTAACATACTGCATGTTTGTCTTTTATTTTATAAAAAAAAAAAAAGTCATAAAATGAAGATTTCTAAACCAAAAATTTATATAGAATGATTTTTTTCTACTAATAAGGACATTGAGAGACAGAGAAAACACTTCTAATATACACTGAAGCCCTTGCATTACTAAGATGCCAAGAATCAAGTGCAGTTTGTGTGCCTATTGGTATGACATACAAGGCAATGTCATCGTCATCATCATCATCATCATCATCATCACTGCCAGCCTTCCCCTGGAAGCTTCTCTCTTTAGTACTGAAAGAACAAATATTTACTGGGGGAGGTGGAACCTTGAATTTATGATGTTCTTGGCTTTGACTCCTGAGTTCAGAGATCACAGGAATGAGCCATCATGCCAAGCCTCTGTTTGTAGTTTTTAACTCACTTGCACCACAGAGATACTGTCCCAGGACTACAGACCTGGCCATATTATATAATGACTAGACAATGGAAATAGCTCCATACTGTCCTGTGCCCACCCAGGGAGGACTTCTGGTGCTGCCCAGTCAGCCATAGAAGGAGACCAGCTCACTATACCTGGTTAAGGAAGATGGTGTTGTGATCAGAAGTAATGTAGTAGTTATGAAAAAAAAAGAAGAAAGGAAGAAAGGAAGAAAGGAAGAAAGGAAGAAAGGAAGGAAGGAAGGAAGAAAGAAAGAAAGAAAGAAAGAAAGAAAGAAAGAAAGAAAGAAAGAAAGAAAGAAAGAAAGAAAGAAAAGAAAAGAAATGGAGTTTTATGAAACACCATCTTAAGTATGGCAGAGCCAATGTGTCCTTGAACTTATATCAGCTGTTATTACCTGAACAAGATTGGGCACATAAACATTGGTCATGTATGAAAGAAGGGCTCGTGAGTGGCCATTCCTCCAGAGCTTGATAACACTTAATGGTTGCTGGAGGAAAAAGAAAAGTTTTCTTCAGTGGTGTAGCTTCTGTAAGTAACCACTCCTCCATGTCGCTATGACCAGTGCTAACAAGCCTAATGATCACTAAGAAAAATCAGGAGGACAGACAGGCACAAAAGCAGAAAAGAAGGGAACAAAACAGAGGTATGAGGGATGAATGCGATCACAATACATAATGAGTATGTTATATATGCTTCACAGAGATTTATATTGTGTCTGTGCACCAGGTAAGTATGGCACCTGCAGAACCACGGAAGCTTTCGATTCCCTGGAGCTGGAGTTAGAGGTGGCTAAAATCACCTGATGTGGGTGCTGGCAACCAAACAGGTACTATGCAAAGAGCAGAAATTGCTCTTAAGTACTGAACCATCTTTCCAGGCCCAGAATACATTATAAGCATATATGAAAATAATAAATCTTATTATACATAATTAATATATTCTAATAAAAAGAAAAGATGAAATAAAGAGCCATAACCTACCAAGCATGAAAATCACTTCTAAAGTATTGTTAACTAGACCCCTGCTTCTGCCCCAGGTCTAAGTACGCAGTGCACACAGGGGCTTCTATGATCCCAGTGCTGCCAGACTTGGAAAGCACACCTTAAACTAAAATCATGAGAAAGGTGTGATGAATTTTTGATATCAAATAAATAATTGAAATGAAAGATGACTGAGTCAAAATATCACCTGTATTAGAACAGCAACCAGAGAAAAGGTTTCCAAACTACCTGCATGCGTTATCCAAAATTTCGAGTGGAATAATTCCTAAAATCAAAGACTCTGATACCAGGATATTACCTGCTGGTATTTCATTTGACAAAACTGGGATTTGAAACCAGGGACTTGTACCATGTTCACTCCATGCTCATGGATTGGCAGCATTAACATAGTAAAAATGGCCATCTTACTGACAGCAATCTACAGATTCAATGCAATCCCCATCAAAATTCCAACTCAATTCTTCATAGAGTTAGAAAGAGCAACTCTCAAATTCAATTGGAAAGCCAAAATCCTAGGATAGTGAAAACTATTCTCAACAATAAAAGAACTTCTGGGGGAATCACCATCACTGACCTCAAGCTAAATTATAGAGTAATAGTGACTTTAAAAAAAATGCATGGCATTGGTACAGAGAAAGGCAAGTAGATCAACAGAATAGAATTGAAGACCCAGAAATGAACCCACACACCTATGGTCACTTGATCTTTGACAAAGAAGCTAAAACCATCCAGTGGACAAAAGACAGCATTTTCAACTAATGGTGCTGGCACAACTGAAGGTTATCATGTAGAAGAATGCGAATTGATCCATCCTTATCTCCTTGTATAAAGCTCAAGTCCAATTGGATGAAGGACCTCCACATAAAACCAGATAGGCTGGATCTAATAAAAGAGAAAGTGGGGAAGAGCATCAAATACTTGGGCACAGGGGAAAACTTCCTGAATAAAACACCAATGGCTTATGCTTTAAGATCAACAATAGACAAATGGGACCTCATAAAATTGCAAAGCTTCTGTAAAGCAAAGGACACTGTCAATAGGACAAAACAGCAACCCGTAGACTGGGCAAAGATAGTTACCAACCCTACACCTGATAAAAACCTAATATCCGGCTGGGCGTGGTGGCACACGCCTTTAATCCCAGCACTCAGGAGGCAGAAGTAGGCAGATTTCTGAGTTCGAGGCCGGCCTGGTCTACAAAGTGAGTTCCAAGACAGCAAGGGCTATACAGAGAAACCCTGTCTCGAAAAACAAAAGCAAAAAAAAAAAAAAAAAAAAAAAAAAAAAAAAAAAAAAAAAAAAAAAAAAAAAAAAAAAAAAAAAAAAAAAAAAAAAAAAAAAAAAAAAAAAAAAAAAAAAAAAAAAAAAAAAAAAAAAAACCTAATATCCAAAATATACAAAGAATTCAAGAAGGTAGACTCCAGAGAACCACATAACCCTATTAAAATGTGGAGAACAGAGCTAAATAGAGAATTCTCAACCAAGAAATCTCAAATGTCTGAGAAGCACTTAAATGTTCAACATCCTTAGTCATCAGGGAAATGGAAATCAAAATGACCCTGAGATTCCATTTCACACCAATCAAAATGGTTAAGATCAAAAACACAAGTGACAGCAGATGCTGGTGAGTATGTGGAAAAGGAGGAACACTCCTTCATTGTTGGTGGAACTGCAAACTAGTAAAACCACTTTGGAAATCAGTCTGGCAGTTCCTGAGTAAATTGGACATAGTTCTACCTGAGGATCCAGCTATACCACTCCTGGGCATATACCCAAAAGATGCTCTAACATATAACAAGGACACATGCTCCACTATGTTCATAGCAGCCTTATTTATAATAGCCAGAAGCTGGAAACAACCCAGATGTCCCTCAACAGAAGAATGGATACAGAAAATATGGTACATATACACAATGGAGTACTACACAGAGATGAAAAACAATGACTTCATGAAATTCGCAGGCAAATGGGTGGAACTAGAAAACATCCTCTTGAGTGAGATAACCCAGTCACAAAAGAACACACATGGTATGTACTCACAAATAAGTGGATATTAGCCCAAAAGCTCATAATGCCCATGGCACAACCAACAGACCATATAGAGCTTACATTGAGGGGAGAACAGAATGTGGGAAGTGAAGTGGGGGGGGGTACCTGGGAGGGAGAGAGGAGGGGGAGTAAATAAGGGGGTGGTTTCAGGAACTGGAGGAGATGTTAGAGAGTTACAGAGGGTCAGAAAATTGAACAAAAATATGTAGGGGGGTGTGGAACTGGGGATAGCCACTGGAGGGTCCCAGATACCACGGAAACGTGAGGCTCCCAGGATCCGACGAAGATGACTTTAGTCGAAATATGCAGAGAAGAGGGAGATAGTACCTGTGAAGACCACCTCCAGTAGATAGGCATGACCACTGGCCGAAGGATGGGGTTACCCTTCCATCTCAAAGTTTTTAACCCAGAAATGTTCCTAAGAACAGGGACAAAAATGGAACAGAAGGAGGAACCAACCAGAGACTGCCCTATCTGGGGATGCGTCATGTCAGCAAACACCAAACTCAACACTGTTGAGTTGATCAAGAGACAGGAGCTTGCTGAACGGGAACCTAGTGTGGCAGTTTCTTGGGAGGTCCGGCCAGTAACTAACCAGTGCAGATATGGATGCTTGGATCCAAACATCAGACAGGGCTCAGGGGATCTGGTGGGGGAGCTGGTGAAAGGACTAGTGGAGCAGAGAGTGATTTCAACCCCATTGGAAGAACAACAGAGGTTGGCCTGAACACCCAGTTCTCCCAGAGCCTAGACCACCAACCAAAGAGTGTACCTGGAGGGATCCATGGCTCCAGATACATATGTAACAGAGGATGACCTTGCCTGACAGCAATGGGAGAGGAGGCCCTTGGTCTCGGGGAGGTTGGATGCCCCAGTGGAGTGGGATGCTGAGTGGTGGTGCGGGAGAGTGTGGGTGGCTGGGGGAGCACCCTCATACAGGCAAAGGGGAGGGAGGATGGCAGATGTGGAATGGGGTGGTGGTGAAGGAATAACCAGGAAGTGGGCTATCATTTGAGATGTAAACAAATGGAACATTAAATGCTCTAGTTAGAAAAATAGAAAAGCCTAAAATCAAAGATCCCAACTTGCACTATGAGAAGGCAAAGAAGCAATGAACATTTAAACACTGCATAAGCAGAAGTAATATTAATAAAACATAAAATCAATAAGATGATAATAAACAATAAATAAAATACAGTAAACCAAATTTATTTAAAAGTATCAATGGCCCTGATCAATTTTGAGCTACATCAATTTAGAAAAGCAGATGTTAGCAATTGCCAGTTTAAATAATTCAAAGGCAATATATACATACTTTAAGTGGATAGCAATAAAGAAAGAGTCATATGATTGTGTCTCTGGATCTGTCCTTTCACATTAGATGGAAAAATTCCTTCAAAGAAAATTAAAATACTAAATATCAGTCTAAAAGAGAGAAGGGAGGGAATGGAGGAAAAAGGAAAAAGTCAGACTAGTCTGCAACGTAACAATAGCAAATGCAAGGCTTCAGTTGCCAATAAAATATAAGCCTGCCCAACAAATAACATGTCATAAAAGTAATATTCTACACTAACACCATAAAGGCCAAAAGACTCATTTCAGTCAGTGCAGGAAAAAAAAAGGTATTAGGCATAATTGAATGTGGTATTGTTGTTAGAGTAACAACACTGAAAGAGACGGTATCATACCATGGCAGAAGCTGTTCGTGAAGCACGGTGCTTAGCAAGATACACAGCTAAGATAATGAAGGCGTCCCACGCTAAGACCAAGAAGAAGACAGGTGCCCATTTCCACACTATTCAATGCAACACTGAAAGTCTTTGCCAGAGAAATTAGTAGGACAAGAAATAACAGGTGTCCAAAGATGAGAAGTAAAATGATCTGTTTACAAGTGAGTTTATTTAATCTGTATAAAACCCTTGAGATTCCACACACAAAAAATTGCAACCAATAATTTCTGCAAAGTAGTTGGATAAGAAATGAACATATAAAGATCAGTTGCAGTTGTATACATAAACAATAAACAATCTAATATGAAATTTTTAAAAATTTCATTACTATAACATCAGAAAGAATGAAAGCACCTAGGAATAAATGAAGGAAGTGAAAAGCTTTATGGTATAAACTGAAAAACATTTCAATAGGAAATGAAAGCAGATCCAAATAGAGAAGCAACCCTTGCTGTGGGCTTCAGTCTTCATATTGATTGAGAGTAGCCTAGTAAGGCAGTGTAATCCCCACAAAACATCAATGGCATTTTTGTAAAAGCAGAAAAAAAATCCTACAGTTCACCCCAAATCCCACATTGACAGAACAATCTTAGAAAAGAGAAATGAAGACACAGGCACCATAAAGACTGATTTCATGCTACACCCTGGGCATGTAGTACACTCTTGCAATCCCAGCACTCATGGGCTTCGTCATGGGTTCAACACCAGCCCAGGGTGTATCGTGGCAGTGTACCTCAAAGGCAAACAAACCAACAAACCATACTAAATAGTAAAAATAAAGATTGCGTAGACATAGATATATAGACTAGTGGAACAGAACCCAGAGCCCAGAAATCCTTATGTACCTGGCCAAATGATCTTCCACAAGGATGCCAAGAACAATCAATAAAGGTAATGTCTTCACCAAATGATGCCGTAAATGTAGCTCGTGCCTGTAATTCCAGCTCTTAGTAGGCAGAAACACAGAAAGTTTGAGGCTACCTGGTCAACACATTGAGTTCCAAGACAGAGCCACAAGTATCTGAGCATCTTTTAATGCTGAACATTGCCTGAAAGAAATTATATTCTTTTTCTCAATCAAGTTTAACTTTTATTTTTCTCCCACTACTGCAAGTAGCTGATAATGTGAAAAGTGAAATCAGATTTAGACAAAATAAAAAAAATACCCATTTGTCCATCGGTGCCATGAAAGTGAAATTGGTTTCTAGCACTGTGTATTACCTTTCTAGAGTAAACTTCAGGAAGCCAGCAAGATTACTCAGTGTTGAAAAAAGCACTTGCTGCCAAAGCAGACAACCTGACAATCTGAATGTGGTCCCAAGGGCTCACTCGATCATACTCCTGCAAGCTGTCCACCTACCATCTGATGGGAGCAGATTCAGAAACCCACAGTCAAACTGTTCAACATTTTAACTTACTTCAAACTTAAGACCATATGAGGATGGTATCCTGGAGAGTGGAGGCTAATCCTGCCTAATTCAAAACTATGAACATGAAGTATTCTAAACTCCAAAGCATCCTGGGGGCTGATGGACATCACAGGCAGAAAATTCCATTCCCAGGGGTTCACAGCAGGTATGTGCACTACAGCTTCTGTATAAAGCTTCCTATGACACATGAATTCATTTAGTGTTTCAACTTGAATCCCACTCCCATCCTGTTGTCTATATACATGTATTTAAATATCCAAAAGTGTCTGAAAGCCAATCAGTTTTACTCCCAGATATCTCAGAAAATGGAATCTCATCCTGTATTGCTCTACAGTATGTCCCTCACCTACAGTGTGCCAATCATAAGCTTTCTGATCATAACTGTCTTTTGTGACATGATTCTCTGAACGTTCAACATTTATTTTCCATTGACATATATTAAATGATAGTAAGTTAATTTTTGCTATGTCCTCTCTCCATAAATGATTATGTTTTAGAAAATTAGATTAAATAGTTATTATACTCATTTTTGCCACACACACACACACACACACACACACACACACACACACATATATATATATATATATATATATATATATATATATATATATATATATTTCAATTATATTATTTGAAAATCAGGTATTTGTTGTAAGATGAATGTTCTAGTTTGGTTTCTTTTGCTGTGATAAAATATCTTGGCCAAAAGCAACCTGGAAGAGAAAGGGATCTATTTGGCTTACACATCCCCATATAGTCCATCATCAAGGGAAGCCTCAGTAGAAACAAAAGATAGGACCCTGCAGACAGGAACTGAAGCAGAGACCACAGAGGTACGATGTTTATTGGCTTTCTCCTCTGGCTTCCTTAGCTGGTTTTCTCATACCACCCAGGCCTACATGTCTAGGGGTGGCACTGAGTACAGGGCTGAGCCTTCCTACATTAATTTACAATTAATAAAATGACTTGCAGGTGTGGTGACAAGACAATCCAGTGGAGGCAAATCCTCAAGGTTTCCTCTTCCCAATTGACTCTGTATTGAATCAAGTTGACGGCTGAAGCTGTAACAGGGAATGTTTATTAATTATGGTGAGAGGAAAGCATCCTTTTCTGAATAAACTGAGGAAAATCAATGATTTAAAAAAGGTTCCCATTTAAGATTTGCCTTATATAGCCAAGCATGGTGGTTCTTGCCTATAATTCCAGCACTCAAGGATAGAGGCAGGAAAATCAGGAATTCAAGGTCAAGTGGCTGTATGGAGTTTTGAGGGCCAATATGGTCTGTGTAAGACCCTGTCTCATAGAATGAGTACAGGAAAGAAGAATTTCTCTTTAATCATGTGTCAGACTTTTTAGTGAACAATGATATTAACAATCACCTACAGCATTGATCCATATGATTAAGTAGCAACAGAAACTACAAGACAATTGTCAAAAGAGGTGGTTTTTCTTCTACTAAGAATGTGCCTTCAATACTATTTTAGTCCTTCAAGAGAATAAGAACAACAACAACAAAAAAGTCCAGCATTCATATTCTTGTCCATTCTCACAAGGCTCTCAGAGAGCATTATTACTTTTGGGAAGAAGAGCAGAAGACAGGGGCCCCAGGATGTTGACGGAACAGATAGGATGTCAGGTGAAGATGGAATGCTGTGCCCTCTCTAACCAGCTGAAGACTTGGCATGATTGTTTTCTTACAAATAATACCCGTGTGTGTTGAAACTGTTCAGGGAATCTATCAAGCACATTCTTTCACTTTGCCGCTGTGACTCTGTAAAATTTATCCTCATTTCTGAAGCTCCGGGGGCAATGATACCTGCATGTGGCTGAGATATTCAAAGAAAACTTCTCAGGGGTTCGGGTTTACTAAAACAGACTAGACTCGTTCTGGAGGTTATAGAACAAAATATTTTCTACTCGGTATGACTATAAATTTTAAAATAAGATATATATATATATATATATATATGTGTGTGTGTGTGTGTGTGTGTGTGTGTGTGTGTGTGTGTGTGTATAAACAGGGTTGTCATACGTTAAATACAGAGAAAATACAGCATAATATTTAAGGATAACACTTTGACCGGTAAATGAAAACAATAGGGTACTCATTTCTGGTTTCTCCGTTGTAGAACTTACACATAGTTATAAGAAAACACAAAACATGGAGCAGCATGTTTCAAATGCACTGCTCATATGCTAATGCCAAATTAGTCTACCAGAGAACTCTGAAGGCCTCCTTCATGTGTATGTGTGTGTATACATATATATTACATATACAAATTTAATAAATGGAAGAAGTGAGAATCTCCCCAGTTGGATTTCTTATTGAATTAATCCACATATGCACAAAGTTACTGTACTTAGATTAAGTATAGAAACTCTTAAAAACAGATTTTTATAAACTTCTCAGTGAAGCAGTAGCAACTTTAGCTGGAGAAATGGTTCAGTAATGCTTCACTTACAACCAACATCTATACACACTCTTTCAAAACGTGTTAGCAATAAAATAATCTACCCCTGAGAAGTTTTCTTTGAATATCTCAGCCACATGCAGGCATTATTGCCCTCGGCACTTCAGAAATGAGGATAAATTTTACAGAGTCACAGCGGCAAAGTGAAAGAATGTGCTTGATAGATTCCCTGAACAGTTTCAACACACACGGGTATTATTTGTAAGAAAACAATCATGCAGGATTAATCAGTCAGGAGAAATAAAGTGGTAAGTGTTGTTATAACTTGAAAAATAAAGATAGTCTTAGCCAACCCCCAGAAGCCACTCATACTTCATCAAAGAATCCATAATTAATTACTGAGGCAGGGAAATCTACATTCTTTGCATGCGTCTCATAGTTTTTAGATTAAATATATTTGGAGTGCTACTTTAAGGTAAGCTGGCTTTGTAATCTTGAATGAGTGCTTCACAGTAACAAAGGCAATATTTTCCATTGAGAAGCACCCAACCGAGATGTCATTAGACCTCTCTGGTTTTGTATAACTGGATTGCTATTTTTAAAAAAAACAATCCTCTTTTTTGCCCCAAAGTGAAAATTTTTTTAATGAAGAATTTTCATGGTAAAAAAAAAAAAAAAAAGTCCAATTTGGAGCCAGGGATAGATATTTGACATTTGGTCATATAATTCTAAGAGGATTAGAGAAAAATACAGATGAAAGATTTGTCTTCTGACCTAACTGCTTTATGACACATCAAATGAGATGTTCTGTGACAATAAATGTGTCCCAGATAAATGAGAGAAAATAGACAGTGTTTCAGGATCACATTGTGTTCTGTTCCTTGACCGCCCCCCCCACCCCGCGAGCTATGATAATTACCTATGCACAAACTCTAGATGGCAACATTGCACCTACTGTACTTCCACACAAGTGTCCCAGTCAGTCCCCACATACCCTCGTTATCAACATTTTATGTGCCGTGGATCTATAGCCTCTTATTATAAGTGTAATGAAGCAGAAGTTATTGAAGCCTTTATTGATTGCTCAGATCACAAGTTTACTGCCATACTGAATTGGCACCTTACTCGCTGAAGCAAACTGCTGACACCTTTTTTAAAAAGTGACAACTACATCTATTTCATGACCAGAAATCCATTTTCATCTCTATCAAGACAAGAATGCAATTTTCACTTCATTTAACTGATGTTAGGCCTGCTCAAAGCATGACACTTAGAAAAAGACACAAGTTTAAGGTTCTTAAAGTACTTCAAGTAACTAGGATGCAGCTTGGTTTCAGGGGAATCAACAGCCAGAATTCACTGCGAACAATCTAATATGCTAAAAGAGATTCCTATCAGAACTTTAAAGTAGTTTTACACTTTCAAAATGACTCCACTCCTGCACTCTGTTCCCATAATTGCAAAGACTACACATTTATGGGTTAGAAACTACCCTAGAGATGTCAAAGGATGCTAAGAAGGTTGCTGATAAGCCCAACATTTCAAGTTTCATCCCCAAAAGGCTAACTCAATAAAAGACTCCACACTTCTTTTGCTGTGTCTGGTACATACAGCATGAAGAGCCAAATGGAAATGCTTGGTCTCTTAGCAGTAGTAAAGGTATCAGATGCTTTCATCTGACCTAAAACATAGGACCTAAAATGCTTTCAAATAGTCTTATGAAAATAAAATATTAAATTCTCTTCTCGTTTTATAATGAACAAATTTCTGCCAGCACTAAAGCAATTCAAAGATATTTTGAGTCGAATCATTTCTGATAATAATAATGTTATATTTAATATCTAATTATGACACATATTGAAAGTATGGGTAAAGTCATTTGGTTTTAGCTCATAAATTTTTTAAATCTAAAAGATTGTGGAAATCTTAATTTAGATATTAACAAAATGTGTTTCGGTTTTGAACTGTGAAACCTGTGCATGCTGATATTATCTGATTTTTTTTTCTTTAATAGTATGGCCGTAAAGCAAACCCACAATAAAGCTGCAATTTAAACACTGAAATATGAGTTTTTAAATAAAAATTCAGTTTGGATTTCTCAACCCAATGTGCAAATATGAAGCTTAAAAAATACGCGAAAATACACTGTCAGAGGTTACTTTGTTTAAATTGGTTTCTCTAAAAAACAACAAACCTACCAAACAAAAAAACTACATACAAAAATATTTAAATTACCCAGACCAAAATCATGTAGCTCTCATCTTGACTAGGTAATGAGATGATATAAATAACCCGAACACCCATATTCCAAATCAAACTAAAGCAATAAAGTGCTTTCTGCACTTTCAGACATAAAACCAAACTGTTGCTGTTTTTCAACTGTTCAGGTGAAGTTTACGAATAGCCTCTAGTGCCTAAGATATCTTTGAGGGTCTTTATTATTATCATTCATTTTATTTTACATAGGCTAAAATTTAACTCCAAGTTGAGCATTCTTTTCCAAAGTGCTATAATGGAGGAGGGGGTCTGAGAGTACCGCTGTCTCCCGAAGTTACAGAGTAAGACAGAAGCGGAGAGGCCAGGGTGGAGGCAGCCAGTGGGGGTGGTGCAGCCGATTCTTGGCTTCCTGTCTGACACTCATGCGTGACTGTAGAAGCTCTAACAACTGAGATGGGTCGTTAACAGTTTTTAAATGATTAAAAATGAGAGTTTATGAGCCCTTTTCAAAACCGATCTTTTTAATAAAAGATAAATTGCTATACATTAATTATGTAAAAATCTCCAGGAACTTTGTTGGTTTTAGGAGCAGAAAAATCAAAAAAGTATCTAAATCCGGGAAGACGAAGACGAGCGGCTTCCAGTGATGAAATTCCCCTCAAATCATGTTTGTACCTCACACTGGCGATCAGTTCTCCCAAGCCCTAATTACTGTAACTGCCTGGCGCCCTTCCACGGAGGGTTTTTTTTTTCCTTCTTCTTCTTCTTTCATTTTTTACAGTATTTCTGAACAGACTGACATATTTTGTTTACTCACAGCAACTAAAGCTCTGTGTAGGATCATAAATAAAGAAGATCGTGTTTAAAAATCACTAATATCATTTTAAGAGGTACTGCAGCCTTGTGTTTTGGCCTCTGTTTGGCTGTGTTAGCCATGAATGACAGCTTCCCTGCTTGAAGCACACAGAAAGCACAGCCTTGCTCATTCACTGACAGGACTGTGGCCTTTTCACACGTTCCTTCCACAGCAGTGTTTGTCCCCAAACACTGGAACTCGACACAATGGCATTCCTACTCTAACACCCCCACCAACAGCACCAGTACATAACAAGAATGCTAATGAGCTGGAGCTGGCCCTCATGAAAGTGTTAACTACATTTCATAGAAAAGTGGTTATGCTGTTCCAAAGATTACCAATTAAACAGATTTCTGCTTAGCTCTCAGCAATTTCCAAGATGTTTCCACTCTTGACAAAATACATGTTATAAATGTAACTCTGATGGACTTTAAGCTGTCCTAAATATATCTCATTTGAATACTCACGAAGCAGTATATATTTAAGATCACTGTAAAGTAATGTGCTTAATTCAGCCCCATGCTGTAATAGCCAAGCTAAAATTTAAAATGAAAAAAAAAATTAGTAGGTTCATAAATACAAAACCAGTAGCCCTGACTTTTCCTTTAAAGTTACAGTGTAATGATTTGTTTAAGAGACCTTCCTTTGGGCTTCTAGAATTTTTAAACCCATTATAGTTTGACAGACAACAAAACAATATGGTTTTCCTATGGGATGTCAAAAGTAGAATAAATGGAACTGATGTCAAGGTGATACGGTCCTACAATTTTATAACCTTAAGAATTGTTAACAAAACAAGAGCGGCCCCTCATCCACGGTTCACCTGTCTGGTGGTTCCTGAACAGGGTGAGACAGAAAACTAGGCAGAGCCGGCTTTCTGGAAGGCCAAGAGAAATAATGCAGCTCAATGAATGCTCATTAATGCCGAGGGGGACACTCACTAGGGACCCTACTCATAAGATAAAGATGTGGCCAGGCTTATCAATGGCCAGAGGTGGCATTGTAACAGTGCCACTGCAGTGAGCTTTAAAAACATCAAAGCCATGGAAAGAGGACTCAAAGTGCATATAATTAAACATGTGTGACTATAGAAAAATTTGCAAATTTATGGCATTCCTCCTTGCCTTCATCCCTGTACTTTAACTTACGTATAACATGGTGAAGCTTAACATTGTTACAATGCAGTAAGAGGCAGAGCTAGGGGAAAGTAGCAGAGAAACTAGATGTTTAAGGATTCTTAAACTTAGGGTAATATTGAAATGCTTTTAAAGTAATTAAACGGACAACTTGCAACAAACTAAAAATGTAAAATTTTGCCCATATTTACATCTAAGATTTAATAAATTATATTTGTCAGCATTTTAAGTAATGACCTCTTTAAATTAAAGCAGCAATTCTCAAGGCATTTTTGCCACAGTGTACTGAACTCTAGAATTTAGCATTTGTTTAGAGTGGCAGAAATAAGAGGCGTTGGCCCTTATTGTTCAAATGTCTTCTGTCTTGCCAACACTCACTTTCAATAAAACTTAGAAAGTGCTTAACTCCAGATTTTATTTAAACAGTGCTTTTCTTGCATTAGAAAAAGGCCATATGCTATTTTTAACATTAAAAATAACTTTAAACCCTCCAGTTAGTGGAACACAATTACAAATAAACAAATTTAATTCAACAAGCCATCATTTATTTTATAAAAATCATTATATATTGAACATTAATATTTAAATATTAAACAAAAGAACAATTTTTTTCTTATACTGGTTTTTGTATATGCTGGCCTAGTAGAACATTGAAACAGTCTGGATTTTTAGTGAAATTGACTATAGTAGTTATTAATCCTCTCTGAATCAGTGTAGTTCATTAAAAAGCCAACTAAGTATACGTTCCCTAAAAAAAAGTCTGAGATATCCCTGGAAGTTCAAGAGCTTTGAGGAACTTTCTTCTACCCATTGTGCGTTGCAGTTCTCCGAGTGGACAGCAGGAGGTGCTGTGTGAACACCGAGCCTGTCATCTGGAGCCCAGCTCCCTCCCTTTTTCTGTGTGCAGTGAATAGTGAGATGCTTTCAAAATATTCATTTATCAGCGGCCGGTGGCCTGAGATAATGAGCCAAATTCTAAAATGGAACCTCCAAGTTCACAATGTAAACCTCACCCTTACTTAACACAAAGGTTGGCTTCTCTTAAGTGTTATGTTGGAAAAAAATTTTTTAATGTAACAACTTTTTTTTTTTAATTATCCAAACTGCAGCATTCTGTTTACAATATAAATCCTTTTTTAAGTAAATCAAATGTCCCAAAACTAATTACAAAAACATATGTCTTTACCCTCACACATATATGTGTGTGTGTGTGTATAAATAAACACACAACTATAGAATGAATGCACAGAGATTAAAAGGCAAAATCTAGTTTAATTTAGTCAAATACATTAATTCAACTATACTCTGGATCCTGAAATACACAAGTTAAATAAGTATAATGGAAGTAAGTTACTCTTGAGGAGAAGTTAGTTCACGATTCATTTCTCTAGAATCTGATTTGCTTTTAGAGCCATTTCTACAATAGTGAGGTGAGTTTACAGCAGAGGAAGAATGAGGAGTCTCAGCCTCCAGAGGAGTGCGGATGAATTCATTTCCTTCTTTAGTATTACTGACTCTGGAATAACCATGTAAGGCTCTGCTTTTCCTCTGCAGAGTGAACAGTGAGGAAAGATGAGGCGGATGACACTCCATACTAAAAGACAGACACAATTAGCCCCATTCTTGGGTCCTTTGAGATTCCAGAAGCATTTTTGGCTCCCTTAGAAAGGTGCTGAGCTCACAAAACATGTCACAGTTCTTTTATGACACAATGCCAATCATTGCATCTATAGAACCAAACACATCTGAAAAAAAAACACATATAATAAGGTAGTTTTTAAAAAGGGATGACTTACCTGCTTGTAATAGTTTTTTGTGCAGACTTTAACCGTTGATACAAGGCCCCAAGAACTCCTTGGATGTGCACCTTAGCCCCCAAGGGTCTGAAACCTTCTCCCTTAAAGACCCAAAGTGGTCCCCTCAAAGGACTGATGGAATTTTGCAGGCATTTTTCAAGCCGAGGAACTACTGGAGAGAAAAGGGGGAAGGATTCCTTTGACCCAACTGAGATACGCTATCTGGAGAGTGCAGCCTCGAGACTAGAGCTAACTCTTAACATCTATTATTTATGTCTGACCTGGGTTAAGTCTTAGCGAGGCAATTCCTGCGTTACCAGTGGCCACCAGGAAGGATGTATTTATATTGCGACACCTCCCCCCCCCCCCCGCACCCCCATGCAAGTCTCATAAGCTGTGTGAGCACACCTGAATAGTGCTGAAGTGTGCCTAACTAGCTGCATGGAGTGTCATGGTGTGCAGTGATTGCCTTATCTTCTCATTTATCACAGATGAGTTGGAACCAGCCTTGCCGAAACCTACTTGCATTGTCCTGGTAAAAACTGTACGATCCGTGATGTTTCAGTATCCTGCGTCCTGTAGAGGAGTCCCTGTGCCCAAAATATCACATCTGGAAATTATTCACAAAGTATGATCCACACTTTTATAATAAGCCTTCCTACCCCAGGCCCATCATTGGTATTCGTTAAAGCAACCCAGGACACGGGGTGACAAGATTGTTTAAATAGAAGAGGGGAAGAATGTTAAGCAAGGATTTTTCATGCCTTTGTGTTCCCAAGTCCCCAGAATATGTAAGCTAGTGGTGGATTCAGGAATGCTATCCCAGCAGGGGCTTTGGAAGGATATTTACTTGTGGGCCTGTAATGTAACATCCGTGTGGACTTGACAGACATGTTTATACACTTTGCACATGATTAGCTGATACAGTCTTTCTAGTGTAAAATACTCAAATGACATGGCAGCTAGCTAATATTTTCTGAAATTTAATTTTCCCCTGAAAAGCCAGAAATAAATAACAAAAAGTTGAATACATATCACTTTTATTTAATATGGTCTTTACTTAAATGTATGTAGATCCCAAAGATAAACATGCAAAATAGATAGAGATCCTAGCAATATTATTCTTACACATATTGCTGCAAGAAAAATGAATTAAGTAGATCACAAGCTAAAGGAGTAGGTCTGTGCCCTTGGTTATGTTATATGTTGCATATTTTATGCAGAGAAGCCCAGCACTGCAATGTGGAAATGGAATTACAGTTAAGCACAGCTGAGCTACTGAGAGGTTGAGCTATGCAAATGGCCTTTTCTACCTGTGTTCTCCTAAATCTTACTTTTAGTTAAGAAAACTTCCAGTTTAGACACCTGGTTCTCCAGCTCCCTACCAAAGCCAAACTTAAACGTCTAGAGTGTTCGCTGCTTAGAAGAACGTTGGAGATTAAGAGGTTAAGATTTCCTACTGCTATGAGTAAAATCAAAAATAAAAGCATGATGTGATGACATCTGAGCAGATGTATCCATGGAATTCCGTCATCCAGTTTGAGAAACTAACTCCTGAAATTCTAACAAGCCCACTTTTATACATGCAGAGCAACTACTTTTCTCTATATGTTTTAAGTAAATAGGCACCTTACACTTTAATATACATAATAAATATTTATATTTTTATATTTACATATTTATATATTTTTATATTTATATAAATATTTCTACCATATTATATATGTAAAATATAATATACATGACATTGTATGTACTATAAAAGAAATAATATTATTATTTAATAATAATATTTCAAAAATAAAATGGGTAAGACAAGTCAGTTTTGATGACAGTTGTGTACAACTAAACCCAGTTTAGAATCATAAGCATTTTCAGTTTGCTGACACAGTATCCATAGATTACTACATATTTGCTTTTGATTTATACAGATTTAATTGTATACCCACTCAGCACAATTCTCAAATATTGAAAAGCACTACTTATAGTAGTTGGTATAGTTGTTAAATTATTAAGTTAAATAAACTAGGAAACAGGTGGTAATCATAGAAGATTTACACCCTAGAGTTAAACTCAACTTTAAACCTAAGAAAATTTCATGATATTTATCAGTCTTATTCCTCTATACCAAACACAAAATAACTTTCAGGTTCAGCCCAAAAGATTTCACACTTACTAGATTTTTCTGAAAAATGACTTTTCAGACTTTGTAATCTTTATAACATTTTAATATATATACATATATATACAATTTGGGGGGATGAGACTTCAATGTATACAGAAGTGCCAGAACTGGTATTGAGTGGAAAACTACTCCCATGTGCCACACGATTTACATAATTAGGAAAACTATGGAAACCAGAGACAGTAAAGCAAAGAAAGCGGTATTCACAAGCAGGTTGTATAAGGAACTTCAGAATCTGCTCTGAACTTGTTGAATAATCTGTTCACTATTCCAGCCTCTCCCTGCTGGAAGCAGCTCCTCATTATTACCAGGAGAGCACTAATAAAGGTTAGCCTCTGAACTAGGGATTAGAAGGCCTTTTCTTTGGGGACGCTTCAAACTAGTAACTTTGATGATCTTGAAAAGGGAGACAAAGCGCAATCCAAGAACAAACAGTGTTTCCACTAAGCAGGAAGGTACAGAAAACAGAAGAAAATGATAGTCTAAATACTCGAGAAGGAAGCATGAAGCAGTCTGTCTGCTGTGCTGAAAATAAAATGTATTCAACCCAAGGGAGGACAGTGTGCTACTGTGGGGAGGGATGAGGCAGGCAGCCTAAGATGTGCTTTTGAAATGTAAAAGAATAATTGATTTGCTGAGAGTCAGTTGAGTTTTCAATACAGACCATAAATTTTAACAAGGGATGGCTGACTTTTTAATGTATTTTAATGCTCATAAAAGATCTTATTTGTTTAGTTAATTGATTGGTTTCAATTTGTTGTTGTTGTTGCTGTTGTTGTTGTTGTTGTTGCTGTTGTTGTTGTTGCTGTTATTGTTGTTGCTGTTGTTGTTGTTGTTGCTGTTGTTGCTGTTGTTGTTGCCGTTGCTGCTGCTGCTGTTGCTACTGCTGCTGCTGCAAAACCAGGTCTCACTATGTAGCTCTGGTTTGCCTGCCACTCACATAGTAGCCCAGGCTGACCTCAAACTTGTGGTGACTCTCCAGCTCTGCCTCCTGAGTGCTGGGGCTAGAGGTGTAGACCACTATGTTTGGTTTTATAAGAGTTCTTAACCAATGGTTTTCCTCTTCTGTGTGGTACCAGTCTTTTCTCTTACCCTGTAGACAAACTGCATCCTGTTCCATAAATATGTGCAAGAAATGAGACCAATTATTTTAAAAGGTCAAGCGATACAGGGGAGTATAACCTGCATGCGGATGGAGTGAGCTCCAGGATCTTGTTTCCCGTGTCCTTCAAAACCACGTGCCTTCTTTAGACTGATGCTCACAGATAGTGTCCTACTCAAGAAAGCTACTTATGTATGGTTAGTGTAAGTGTGCAAAGCTACATATCTGCATTCCTTCACATACAGAAGGCCGCTACCTCAGTTCTACCAACGTATTTACTTGATGAAGACAAGAACTTTCCCTTTCATGGTTTTCATTAAGCAAGCTCTCAATCCTGTCTATTAAAGAGCATTAAAAATTCAGGATTCCTTAAATTATCAATAGATATACATCAGTGACCACTCGGGATCATTTCTACTACTTGAAAAAAAAAACTTACGAAGACCATCACTTTGGACACATATTCTTAAATTATGGATTCTATATTTCAGATAAATTGAAAAATTAATCAACAATCCTGGTGGGTTTATATTTCAGAGTAAGTGTAACTAGGAAAAAGAAGTATTCTCCAGAAACTGTGGAGAAACCTCTATATCTATAGTAGCAGCAAGCTGTAAGATGTTAAGATGTTATCCTCCTTGTCTCAGGGTACCTTTACAAGTAGATTGGAAATTAATCTAATAATTTCCATCGGTAAGACTGAGAATGGTGGGAGGCAATAGAATGCATAATCAAAGTGAATGACATCGTTGGAAAGAAATAACCTTGTGTATCAACAGTGAGAAGGTTAAATTCCCATTACTCTTGTTTGTCCTTCCTGGGGTCTGTGGTATACAGGTTATACTCCTTTGTAGACTTTTCTGCCAATTAATATATTCTTAGTCATCAAGGATCACCTCTCATGTTATTTATTTATCAATAATTGTCTCTCCCTTGATGATTTTTTATAGTGTTTTCATGCTTCAGTGTGTATTAGTCCTTGTCTTCTCCCTCCCCATTTCCTTCCTTCACTAAATCTCAACCCCTCGGAGTTTGAGGTCACCAAGTTTTGTTTGGATCTTTACTCGACAAGCAATAACTACATAAATAAATACGTGGGTTAAAATATGATGTAAATTGTAGCAAGACAGATCATGCTAAGTACAATGTTAGGTCGTGATGTCTTCTAGTCTGGTGACAACATTGCTTCTTACGTACTGGGGGAGATGACTCATAGATGAGTCTTAGATTATGAGCACAGGCTGAAATATGCAGAAACTGTAACTTCCTGTGACCTGCAGGAAGACAAGCATAACCACAAGCATAGTTTTCAAAGCATACTTAGGTCATACGCAATTAGTTAATTTACTTTGCAATTAAGATAAATTAAAATAAAAGTAAAATAATAGTAAATTAATTTACTTTATAAATTATTGAAATATTGCTTTGAGGATAATGGAGAAAATCAATGTTATTTTAAAAAGCATGACATTGGCAACCAAGGATTAACTAGCCAGTGGGTGAGGGGTTGGTATGTGGTTAAAGTTCCTTCAAGAACTCTCAAGATGTAGAATCTGCCCCGTCATAAAGCATGCTTCTGCAGGGAAAAGCACACACTAAAGTTTAAATAACAGGGCAGCAGTACTGGACTAAGCTCAGCAGCTATTTGAATGAGGTACGACTGCTCCCTCTATGGCCTCCCTTCAAACACGCTGAGTTCAAATGCTAACATAAAAGCGAACCTCTCAGCCTTCAGGAGGGTCGTACATCAAAACCATCTTCATCACTGTTAAAAAAGGTTGGATGGTCTTGACTACACCAAGGAGAACTGTACCTGACAAAAATGTTCTCTCAGAAGCAACCACAGAGATGGTGGAATTTGTCAGAGAGACATAGACTGAAATGGTCTGCCAAGACTTATGCCTGGAGATATACATCCCTGGCCTAAAACAACATTTTACATTAATAGAAGCTCTTTAAACCATACTATGAATGGGTTTTTAAAATTATTTTGTTTTCAGAAAGTTTAGGAAATAACCAAAGGCTTTAATGACCTCCTTCCAATTTAAAATTAAAACCCGACCTAATTAAATATACAGGATTATGGTTTACAAACTATTTTAATTTTCACACTGTCAGAGTACATGTAAATACAGGAACAAGGTACTGTTCAAAGCACAGGTACCTGTAACGTAACGAAACTTCTTTATGCTTTACGGTACAAACTGCAAGTCTCAAAACTAAGTGCTCACTCGGAGCGAGATGTGTAGAAGACTTAAAAGATTTGAAAAGTTCCTACCAATTCAGATGGAATTTTTAAAAAGGAGGTTCAACTATCTAGAAAAGACTCTTTGAACAGACCTTAGTTCTTGAGAGATACACAGCTTTGACAATCTCCTAGACCAGGAGAATCTCTTCTACTGTCAAGGGATATTCCAGGTGTGTGTGTGTGTGTGTGTGTGTGTGTGTGTGTGTGTGTTGATGTTCTTTCCTTAGATTTTGATAATAGTTGAAAAAACTCCTGGTCTCAGATCAACCATCATGCACCAGAGTGTGATACTCTGGGAAGAGTGGATGGTGGCCAGGGTGCTGTCTCTTGTGTTTGATTTATATCAGTGTGTTTCCATTCTAACAACAGCTGCTGTGTACCTTTGTTTATATGCTATATGTCACATCTCATTGTCCCTCTGGTACTTATGAGAAGGGATTTAGTAGTCGTTTTCTTAAGTACCAATGCCTACCCAAATTTGGGGTTTTTTTCCCACTGAGCAAAATGACAAGCAAGCGGTTGCTGTGCTTCAGCCCATCGGTCACAGTTGTGTTAGTGTCGAGTGATCCCATTAAAGTGACGGCATGTTGCCTGTGGGTCCACAGGACAGAACACTTGCGTAAGAGACATTGATTCATATGATAGGGTGAAACAAAGCAGGCCATGCTGGAGGATTTGGGGGGTTACTTTGGCTTTACCTAAGTCACATTTTTATTTAGGTGTTATACCCTTTATGGGACACTTGGTTATCTTAATTGTTGATACGTGGATGAGAGTTACACCTTTGGGGCTTAGAAGTCCAACATCTTAGAAAGTCTTCTCTGGCTTGAAAATGCAGCCTGAGTCATGCCTTTTCTTAAACTGAACGAAGTAGCTGTGCATTAAATATGCTGGCACATCTTCTGCTTGAGCAAGTGGACCGAAATGGTGTGAATTGTTAATGCCTTGCTGCATTGGTTCACGGCTTGTGACTGATCATTTGTAACTATATCTACTCCTTGTTCCATGAAATCAAGTATGGAGTAATGGGTTCATCAGATTTTGGGGTTAAATTGAGAGTGAAGAGGTACTGTGTGTGGAAATAAGAGTTGCCATGTTCAGGGCTGGCCTTGTAACAGCATGGAATCTAAAGGCGATATTCAAAAGCACTTCACTCATCACACGCTTGCTGACTCTCAATAGGGCCCATTTGCAGGGGACATTTGGTAGCTTTCCAATGCGCTTTATGCCTCTTTCTGCTTCCACCACCGTGCACATCTTTCTTTCATACACCCCTAGTAGCACATTGGTAGCCCAGGTCAGCATACACAATTCATTCATTTAAATGACTTGATTTATACAAATAGAAATAAGCTGGGATTCTGTTGTCTGAGGCTTGCCTTACCCCTCAACAAAAATAACTGGGTGTGTCATTGAAAATGCAAGTCTTTTTGCGAACTCAATTTCTTGGGCATCTAAAAGATTTGAGTTTTAGTATTGATGTAAAATCATTGAATTGGTATGTACAAAAGATTACATACAGAAATGTTGAGAACTAATTATATATGGCTACTTTTATTGACAGTGATCTATACCAATATACAAAATTGAATATATGGTATGCTTTTTGTAAACTTTAAGGCTCTGTATAAAATTTTAAAGGATTTTGTGAAATTTTTTTAAGTGCACTATTATAAAACTCAATAAATTAATGAAACCTAGGAGTAATAACCTTTCAAAGTATCCTTACATTTGCTTGCTCTAATAATTGACACTTTTAGGATTTTATGTAATTTGTTATTTATATTTCTTTCCCTTAAAGCTTAACTCAAATCTTGTTTTAAAAAAGAGCTGGAGTTAAACTTTGACCCAATAATAAAAGACATAATAGAAAACATAGCCAGACCTAGACAGAAACTTAAGTTCACAAAGAAATTAAATATATAGTTAATATTCAAACACAAGCGAATCATAAGATGTCTCAAAGTTCTACTGTTACATGAGCAATGTTAGCACAAATCCCAAAACTGTAATTAATCCTTTTCTTTTAAATATAAAAAGTGATAATAATGTCAGCTAGAAGAACTCAGAGAGATGTAGGAGTCACTTCGAGTGAACAAAGCAGTTCTGTCCCAATGAAATGAAATATTAAGTCTCCATACTACTTATATTTAAATATTTCACTTGTTATGTAACTTGTTATATGTACAACATATTTTAAGTTTGACAAACTGGAGAAGTCTTAATAGTTTCAAGGGTTACCATGGAGAACTCCCTTTTGAAAATTCTTTTTCCCTGTTTGGTTCACAAACGTGGAAATTTTCTATGACAAACGGTTTTACATATTTCATTGGCTTTTTTTCTCCTGAAAACTCCTTGGAGGACAAAAATCTTTTCTGAGTCCTAGGCTTTTAAAGGAAGAGCTTTTCAGGGTAATGGTCTCCCAATATATAGTAACAATTAGGCTATCTTCCCCATTAGAAGTCACATTTATTACAATTTACCAAGTCATTAGAATCAGATTAATAGCTTTAGTGTTAGAATTTGTTAATAACTTCAGTGCAGAGCCATTCAGGGACATGGCGGAGGAACACAAACTTAATTTGACATGAAATACAAAAGCTGGGAATGACAATCACATCTTTAATGAAGACAGAAGAAAGTCTACGTTTCAAAGATGTCAAAGGGACTCTTCTATTAGAAACCAGAGTCTACATGTAGATTTAACTGTTTTGTGGAAACTCACAGCACACAGTTGTATTGTATTTAA
This sequence comes from Mus minutoides, assembly GCA_902729485.2. Taxonomy (NCBI): domain Eukaryota; kingdom Metazoa; phylum Chordata; class Mammalia; order Rodentia; family Muridae; genus Mus; species Mus minutoides. Next base: position 837,810 of record LR750052.1, read on the forward strand.
AAGACCATGGTGCTGATCCAGCGAGAACCCACCTGCTGCCAACAGGCTTTCTGACAACATTCTCGACACTGTCTGTAAATCAATAGCGAACACATCAGTAATTACTAGCACACTCTAATTTTTATCTAAGCAGTATAAGCAGCCCCCGTCTGATGCCCAGAAGTCACTGGGAGACATTGAAGACAGTTCTAAGGAATCCTGAAGCCAAAGCAAAGTCACGATGAGCACTTAGGGGTCACAGACTTAGGGGTCACAGACTTAGGGGGCACAGACATTCCTGAGTCCTGTTTCCCATTTTCAAATTGGCTCTTGACTGACTGCCTTAATCCATGCCAGTGTTTTCCCTAGACATAAATACAGACTGGTGATTACTGCCAACACTGGTATCTTCTCTTCAGAAGGCAACCCAACTGTTTTTACTTTATAAAAATTTAAAAGTAAAGATAAACAAGAAAACTACTTAAGGATCCAATTTAGGCAAATGTTTAATCATAAAAACTTTTAGCCATAAGCACTTCCCTTTTTCTGTGTATGCATAGGTGTGTGTGAGCCTGTTTAGTACTGTCTCACACTGTATTGAAAAATGATAGGTCACTGTGGTTTTGATTTATACCAAACGACAAATGACTAAGGAAACTGAACTTATCTGTGCTTACTGCCAAATACGTTATCTTTCTATGGAAATGTCTGCTCCAGTCCTTTGCCCATTTTCCTAATTAGATTGTCTTTTTATTATTGAGCATAAGACTTTTTCATATATTCTCAATATTAAGCACTTATTAGATGTGATTTGAAAATATTCAATTGCATTGTGTAAATTGTCTTTTCATTCATGGATAATGTCCTTTAATTCACGAAAATGTTCAATTCAAGATAGTCAAATTTGTGAGTTTTTCTGTTATGGCTCATGCTTTGGACTTAATATCTAGAAATCTATTGCCAAGTTCAAGATTATGAAGATTTCCTCCTCTATTGGTTTCTAAGAGTTGTGTGGTCTCAGCTCTTGTTTATGTTACAGTAATTTTTATAGATAGGAATTGAGAGTTGTCTCAGTCCTTATATGTGGAGATCTATTGACTTGGCACCGTAGCTAAACACAATCCTCTTCCCGAATGAGTGTCTTAACATCTCTGTCACAAGTCAAGTGACCACAGAATACAGATGCAACAGACTGTCTTATCTCTACACTCTAAATTCAATTCTGTTTTTCTCTGCACCTCTTCTCACACCAGTACCATAGCTTTAATTACTGCATTACAGTTATTCCATTTAAACATTTGAAACTGAATCCAGTATACAAAATTTGTAAGGTGAAGGGGACAGTTCTACACAGGACTACCTCACCCAAAGACAACAATTCTCAAGAGTACCTGCCTATGCTGTTTTTACCTTTGACCCACTGCTACCTACTCACAAAATTCAAGAAAGTGTTAAACATATGGGACCAAGTTGGTCAGGAGCCTTCGAAATAATACGCATGCAAGACAAAAGGCAGATTTATGGGAGCGGGGAGAGAGACTGGCAGTGTGCACAGATGGTACTTTAATATGTAGGAGCTATGTAGTTTGCGTGTGTGTTTTTATTTACTTGTTGCTTGCTTGCATTCTAGTGTCAGTGATAAGCTAGCGGCTTGTGGCATGTGCCATTGAATATAAAGTTTATAGTTATGTCTTTTCCTAAAAGGTAGAGAGGGTGATTTAAAATTTTATAGTAAGCAAAAACTATAGAGAATTTAAGTTTGATGGGTCACAGCAGCTAAGTGTACCGGGGATTATTTCCAATAGTCTCGGCTTTCAAAAAAAAAAAAATGCCAAGGTGGGGCTGGATCTAGCTTTGTTATTCCCAGGGGTGCAGTGGACAGTTTAACCTCCTAGCTGCTCATGGTTGCTTTACTGTGTAACTGCTGATGCCGGAGATTTAATCATGCATTGAACTTCATCTACAACTTGAAGTAAGTCTGTAGATGATATAACCATTTCAAGGACTGGAAAATTTTCTCTGCTAGCAATTTAAAGTATCCTGCCAGGCAACTTTGGCACACACTATAGAGATGACCTGTCTTTACATTGTGGGCACCAGTTCCAGGACTAGCTAGTCAGCCTAGATCTGCTGACAGGTATTCTAAATTATACATTATGTTATTTTTTACTGATGTTCTTTGTTTTGAGACAGAGTCACCCTACGTGACCCTGGCTGTCCTGGAACTGTCTATGTAGACCAGGCTAGTCTCAAACTCACAGAGAGCTGGCTGTTCCTGCCTCTCAGGTGCTGGGGATTAAAGGCGTTACATTAAGTTGAATCATGGGCCACAAAAGAAATGTGGAAGAACTGGTATTACATTCCTGCAGCTGGTCCACAACATTTAAAATAAACTGCAGCGGTCAAAGTTGATTCTAAATTTATTTATCATGAGCTTATCATGGTTTTAAATCACATAAGCCTGAACTGTGGCGCAATGATATGTGGTCGATTTACTCAAAAAAAAGAGAGAAAGAAAGAAAGAAAGAAAGAAAGAAAGAAAGAAAGAAAGAAAGAAAGAAAGAAAGAAAAGAAAAGAAAAGAAAAAAGTCTATCTTCCTCAGTTAAGAAAAGGAAGATAGATACAAGATGAAATCGTAACATATCTAGAAGTTGGATTTGGTAAAAGATCCATTGTGGAAATAAAATGAGTTTAGGGTTATCTTTATTGTTGTGATTGGAACACCGTGTGCATGAGAATGAACAGAAAGAAAGCTGAGAAGCTGAAAGAAGAGAGCTCCTTAGATCAAAGTGAGCATCTGATTCAAGCAGAAGTATGTGACAAATAAAATAAACAAAACACATGGGCATGTGTACATATATGATGATAATTAAAGAATAGAGGACATAGGTTTGAGACAGAGTATGTAAGAAGGAATGTAAGGGGGAAACTATGTAATTACATTTTACATTTTCAAAAAAAACTTAAATTTAAAAAGGAGGGACAAACAGATCCTGAAAGGGGATCCATTCAAGCTGAACTTCTCTGAAATAGAAAAGGGGAAAAATATGTTGCAAAGTCAGAAGCACTAGCCAATAATAGCTAGCAAAGAATGCAAGGGAAGGCCTTAGAAAACAGCCTGTGTCTTTCTCCAGAGGTAGCTGAACGTTGAGGAGGGGCTGCTCATGTGCAGACAGATGAGTAAGAGTGGCCAGGACTCTCCTATGAGGACATGACAAAAGACAACTAGAAGACTGGTGTGAGTTACACAAGACAAAACATTGCACAAAGCCTGGTCCTACTGAAGGGAGGACCAAGGCCAGATGGATCATTCTACAGAGAACCAGGCAGGTAAGACTAGACCAAGAATTCCACCCCTCCATTCGACATGGGACTGTGGCAGACGCCACCCTCGGCAGGTTTATCGACTTCAAGGAAGTGAAAAGAAGTCAGACTGACTTGAACAAAGATGCTAGCTTGACAAGCTTGAAATATGTTCTCTTTGTATCTCTCAAGGAGAGACATTGCAAGAAAAACAACTGGAGACATGTGTTAGGATAGTGTAAGCACAGAGCAGAAAACAAAATCAAGAAAGGACATGGCTGCAACAGAGAATACTACGGACTCCAAGCTGATACAGAGTAGACTTTTATGAAAGGAACAGATATGTGAACTACTGCAACTACATAGCAAACTAAAATGATAACTGAAGGCCAGACACTGAACAGCTAAGGAAAGAGCATGTCACGGAAGGAGATGGCAGTGAGTTTGGTCATCACTGGGGCCTTGGAGAACATGAACCTAGAAACACAAATAGCTGTTTGGGCTCACAGCTCTACTCACGGTTATTGTCAGACCAAATGTGATTGTGATTATATGGGCAACCTATGCTGATGAGATGGGTTCCTTGAGTTTTAACAATTCCACAGGCAGAGGCCCTTGCGGGGGTTGCTACAGCACAGCTGTAAAAAATAGTGTTTCTGAAACAAACTGGGCACTTTGCCACCAGACAGGAAGCACTCTGAATTCAGTATGGGTCTAGTTTCCAAGAAGACAATGAGCATTACATTCCTAGGAGCACTTCACAAGTGAGAACAGAGCCTCACCCCCACTTGTGTGACCACACAGGCTAACTTACAGATGTTGCACACACACGACACTGTCAGTCCCCTCTTCAAGAAGAATGATTTTTGTAGCAATGATGATTGAAACTAGTCTTATACAAGGCTGTTTTAAGGACTTCGTGTATAATTTACTTAATCTCCAAAACAAACTATGAAAGAAGTTACTGTAATTCCTGTTTTATAAATAAGGGAACTGGTTTCTGAGAATCTAAGGAACCATCCAGTGTCATTACTGATAGAAACTGGAGTTTGAACTTAAACTGAATGAACTTCACAGCACTATGTGAAGCCTTTTGAGATGGAGCCACTGTACTTTGCAATTTTCTCCTGGAGACATTATATATATATATATATATATATATATATCAAATGCATCTCAGGCCACAGACTGAGCAACTACACAGGCTGACAGTCACCTTGGCAAGACTGATAGGAAGAATATTTTCTCACCTCTGAACTCTTTTATTTTGCATTTGCTATGTTTTGGGGGTCTGAATTCTGTCAATTCTTGGGTCCTGGAAACCTAATTTTGGATGATATATCCACAGTTTCGTTGTTGTTGTTTTTTGTTTTTTGAGACAGGGTTTCTCTGTATAGTCCTGGCTGCCCTGGAACTCACTTTGTAGACCAGGCTGGCCTCGAACTCAGAAATCTGCCTGCCTCTGCTTCCCGAGTGCTGGGATTAAAGGCGTGCACCACCACGCCCGGCCAACACTGTTTCTTGATCTAGGTTCTGCTCTGAATGTAATGGGTGTGGTATTGATGTTATAATTATTTTTATTTGGTAGGATAATAAAGGCAAGGAAAGGTTGGTATAGACCTAAATCTACTAGATTCTCAGAGCCTAAGCAATGGTACCCATTCCAGGGATCTGGAAGCTGTCTCCTAAAGGAATCCCAGCTGAAATCTAGCATCTAAAAAACATCTCACTGAAACCACAGCAAGTGAAGATGGAGAACTTCATATTCTCTGTGCCTTAACTTCAAGAATTTTAGGGTCTACTGAATTTTAGTCACCAAGGTAACTAACTGACCCTGGAATTCACTTCTGTCTTGAGGTGAATCGTTCAGAAGATTTTTATCTTTAAATTCTATTCTTTTTACAAAAGATGTTGGTTTTTGTGCTTACTATGTAAAACCCTGGGTACTACACCGTGTGCCTGTGATTCCACTACAGGAAAGGCAGAACAGTCTAGATTGGAGGGTTCCAACTGGAAAGGACAAGACACTGCTTCAAAACCTGAGGTAGAGGGCAACTGATGAAGATACCCAAAGCTGACCTCTGGTCTCCACACACACACACACACATGCACTTACAAATATAAATGACCATGTACATAAACAGACACACAAATAAATACAATAGTCATAACATAGTTCTTTTGGACATTGTCATTGGGTGTGGGATGAAAAATAGAATAAGCAGTGAGTATTCTGTTTAACACAGACCGTCCTTGGGCTTGCTTAACGGATCCACTATTTTGACTTGTTTCAGAAGCATTGCAGAAAGTCTTGTACTACCTACCCTCCATGACCTAGAACGATAAACAAGAAAGCTGAGTTGTTTGAAAGAGAAATGTTCTAAGAGACTGATGGCCTTGCTCTTGATGGGAAAAGTGACCTTTCCAGTTCACCACGATGCAATAATTTCCAGAGTAGTCAAAATATTTTATATATATATATATATATATATAAAGTTGGAGACTGTGACTGCTAACCACAATGTGAATGCCTTGTTACTAAATAGCATTGTCAGTGAGACACAGCAGTTAGGGAGCAGGCCCAGCAGGTAAAAACGCTGGCTCTGGGTGTGAGTCCCAGTACCCACAGGGCAGTTTCAAACCATTTGTACCTCCAGTGTCAGGGGCTCCAGTGCCCTCTTCTGTACCCCTTCAACACCAGGCATGCACTCTGCACAGAGAGACACTAAGGCCAGTATGATGGGTAAAAGGGTGAGACACTAAGGCCAGCATGTTGGGTAAAAGGGCTTGCTACCAAGTCTCACAACCCAAGTTCAATGCCTCAGGCCCGTGTATTGCAAGCATGCATATGGGGACACACACACACACACACACACACACACACACACAGAGAGAGAGAGAGAGAGAGAGAGAGAGAGAGAGAGAGAGAGAGAGAGAGAGATTAAGTTGTGGGAGTTTGGCTTCTTCCTGTGCCTTCACTTCAGAGCAATGCTCTGAGATGCCTGGCCAGCACTGTCATCTTATCTTCTATGTTAATAACTATTATTCAGCAAATGTTCTGGTTTTAAAGGTACATCAGTTAGGAAAATCTACTCCTCTTGATTTTCTTCCTGTTAGCTCTGTTACTCTGCTAGGCATCATCTTGTTATAGAATAGCATATCGACTACTGGTGGAAACATGGTGTCTGTATGAACTAAATAATTATTTACTATTGAAAGGATACATCTATACAGAAACCACAACTACAGAATTGCTATTGGTATATAATTTCCTTTATTTCAAATTTCTATTTTTCAGTAAAATTTAAATGTTTTCCCCTCCCTCAACTTCTCCAAGATCTTTCCCACCTCCCTAACCAAGGTCATATTCTCTCTCTCTCTCTCTCTCTTTCTCTCATTCTCAAAATAAATACCAAAACTAAGTTCCAAAATGAAACAAGGCCCCCTCATAAAAAAAGCAAAAAATAAAATAAAATAAACCCACCAAATAAACCCACCCCTCTCCCCCAAACCATAGAGTTCATTTTGTGTTGGCCAATTGCTCCTGGTCTTGGATCCTGCCTTGAGTGTGGTTGATATACCTACCCAATGACATTCCATTGGAGAAGACCACTACACCATTTGCTTTCAGACATTATTACTCGTTGGTTAGTGGTGAGACTTCATTTTCACATCCCCCTTTCAATTCTGGAACCTGTGTTTTTATATACATATATGAAAAATAATATATACATATGTATGTGTATGTATACGCTGATCTGATGTAAAGAACAATGAAAAAGCCACAGCAAATCCACAGTATTGGTATTTATTTATTTATACTTAGTTATCTTTAACATTATATATATATATATATATATTTAATATGTATTATATATTTTTAATTAAAATCCCCCATTAGGTTTAGAAACCTAATTACAAAAACAATTTGTAAATCTAGTAGAATTTATAAAAGTCTCATTTAGATGATACAATGTCAAAGTAGTTAAATGTCATGACAAATGTGTTCATTTCTCATAACATAAGGAGAAAGTTTGAAAATATATATAACTCTAAAATAGACGTAGGAAGCAGGAAAACCATTATCTGTTGCTTTTAATCATTGATACAACTGCACTGCTAATCTATGCTTTTGAGAGGAACCTGGTATAATCTTAACACTAGACCTTATTAGCTGATCTGATATAATATCAATAAAACAAAAAAGCCACAGCAAGTCAAGAATATTGGTATTTATTTATTTAAACTCGAAGGTACCTTTAACATAATATTTGACCGTTTCTAAATCTAGGTTTGGAAGACAATCAAAAGAAAAGTTAGGGACTCCAGTCAGTCAATGTACAATGTCATAGCAACAAAGACAAACAAATGTCAGAACCCAATATTAAGTGATGAGGGGTGCTACAGGCTGGAAAAGTCTCCAGGAGGATCAGTCTCTTTAACTACATTAAGCCCAGTGAACCTATGCTGCTTCTATGTGTTAGAAGTTGCAGAAACTTATTTCTGCTGACATAAGCTTTTACAAGTGTGCAAAACACAGGGTGATGCACAAGTTAAAATGTGATAATATAGCAGGGCGTGGTGGCGCACGCCTTTAATCCCAGCACTCGGGAGGCAGAGGCAGGCAGATTTCTGAGTTCAAGGCCAGCCTGGTCTACAGAGTGAGTTCCAGGACAGTCAGGGCTATACAGAGAAACCCTGTCTTGAAAAAACAAACACACAAACAAACAAACAAACAAACAAACAAAAAGTGATAATAGCACACTTCCGGGACCCATGAAGCATGAGGTGTGTGTTTGAGCTTCTCTGGAGCCCATGACGCAACAGTCTCAGCCACAGCTTCACTATTTGGGTCAGTAAACTTTTTTTGTTTTTGAGATCATGTCCAGACTGGTGGTCAAACTTGTGCCCTTCCTGCCTTAGACTTCCCCAGTAAAAGAAAATAAATTTCAACTTTGTAAATACAAATCCTTCCTGTTAACCAAGTTCTCAGTTGATAAGTTCCAACAGCCTACTCAAAGCTAATGTTTAAAACTCCAGGAGAGCTACAAGTACCTAAACAGTAGGTAAAGGCTTAAGAACATATGGCGAAGAACAACTATACATACTACTGATCATGGGAAAATGTGAGGTGGAGAATGAGAATCCTTACATAAGAAATCAATTTCAATATGTTCCTACCACCCTCAGGAAGAGCATAAAGAAGGGTTCCTGGAACTACAGATGACAGGCAGTTGAAAACTTTATCTGCTTGTAGGTAATACCAATCCTAAGTATTAATAGGAATAAAACAATTCAGATTAAAAAAAACCTTAATAAAGGGGGAAAAACAAGATAAATAGTTTTGCTTTCTAAGTATATATAATCCTATAAATCCTTACAAAGGTTTTTTTATGAACAATGAAATGGACCAATTATCACAGATAAGCATTAACTATGGATATGAATCAAGGAAATGCCTGTTCTTACGTAGTGTACATGAAGAGAGTACACAATATTGGTAGTATTCCCTGTGGCTGCTTTCTCAGACTGTAGTTGTTTATGTGTAACCTTACAGCCCAGATTGTGTTACTAAATCTATAAGTCCTCCACAGGAATGTGGCAAAGTTAGATGACATGACATCAGTCTCCTGTTACAGTAACACGTCTGTGCACATGATTTTGTGCTGGTTTTGTTTCCAGGGACAGGCCTAAAACTGGATCTTTTTTTTCCAATTTTTATTAGATATTTCCTTCATTTACATTTCAAGTGTTATCCAGAAAGTTCCCTATACCCTCCCCCATCCCCGCCCTGCTCCCCTACCCACCCACTCCTGCCACAGGCCCTCTGAGTCCCCTGCCTGCATGGGTCGAGTTCTCTTGAGGAAGTGGGCAAAGATTCGGCGAGTGACAAACGGACACAACACACAAGGGAGTGTGTAATATCTGAGTGTATTGTGTCAAATTAAGCATCAGACTTTTATACAGAAGAAAATGGGGAAATTAGGTGCCACACCAGCAAGATAACAAAACAGTAATACAAGCGAGGAAGGAATGGCAAGAACCAACTGGGATAAGATTCAAGGTTAACACTGGGATCAAAAACAATTCCACCTGAGGTCAGCTTAAACTTAAGAGCCAGGGGCAAGGGCTTCATTCCCTTGTCGTAGTCCACCTTCCCCCTAGGCCATTGTAAATACTTGTATCTGGGTGTAACTCAGCTAGCTATAGTTCTAACTATCTAGTCTGGTTCCTTCTCAGATCGCAAACTTCCTTATTCCTAGGTAATGGTGAATTCCTTTGTAGAGCAGTGACTCAAGGTTGGATCAAGGACTGCCTAGAATCTAACTTGGCTATGTTAAAATATGAATCTTTAGGAACACTATAATGAAGCAATATTAGGGGAAAGCACACAGATCTGTTTACTAACTAAATCAAGGACTTTGGAGCATTCTTTATACAGGATGCCACAATTCCAGGAGACCAAGTCTCTGTGAACTTCTTGCCTCGGGATCGTGCCCAGACTTGTCAGCCTGTCACGTGGGTTGCTACTGGAGTAGATGTAGCACACTCCCACATCTTGGCCCTGGCATTCCCCTGTACTGGGGCATATAAAGTCTGCATGACCAAGGGGCCTCTCTTCCCAATGATGGCCAACTAGGCCATCTTCTTCTATATATGCAGCTAGAGACGTGGACTCAGGGGGAACTAGTTAGTTCATGTTATTCTCCCAGATCTTTAGAGATAGCATGTTAACATCTTGCCTTTGGCTAATATATACAATGAAAGTGTTTGAAGGCACATTATAGAACTTCTGAGTAACCTCTAGAGAGGTTATTCTCTCTCCCTCCACACCTCCTGCCTATCTCCCTCCTTTCTCTGGGGATTGAATCCACAGCCTTACACACACTAGGCAAGCATTCTGTCACCAATCCACACTCTAAGACCCAATAATTTCTCTTAGGTGTTGGATCCCATAGAAACTGGTTAAATTACAGATATGTCAATGATGTTTATTTCGTTATGGTTCATTAGATTTGAAATACTCAGCTTAAAAATAACTCAAACTTGTAGCAGAAGAAGATTCTTACAACCCTGATGCCCCTTGAAAGGTATTCACAGGGACACATAGTGCCCCTTTGTGTAATACAGTGTTTATCCATGCTATAATTAAAATCTTGCTTCTTTTTATAAAATGCTTGAAATAAAAACTATATAAATTTCCTTCAAAATCATCACAAAATCATTTTAAATATTTGCCACTTACCTTTTGAGATGTCGCCATTTTTTTCCTACCATCCATATCATAAATATATCTGTCTGGTGAATCTAGATTAATTTTCATTGTGCATGCAACCAAATCCTATACAGCATAAAATAATGTATTATATTAAGTTCTGGTTAACCCAAACATACATTTAAATGATTTCCATACAGTTATTTTCATTACAATGCAAAATAAAATTTTTTATTTCTAAAATATTTCTAACATATAAAATAGAAAAGTAATTTAAAATTGTGTATTTTAATATACATATTTTTTAAAGAAATGAAGGAAGGAGGAGAAATAAGAACAAAGAAAGGAGGAAATGGAAGGAGAGGCTGGATAGAAAGAAAATGTGGAAAAAGGAAGAGACAAAATGCGGGAAATGGCAATTGCTTAGCTGCAAGGGATGTTGAGGAGACCAAGGATTGAGAACATGCACAAGATGGTGACTGCTTAGCTCCAAGGGATGCTGGCATTATCATCGATGCCATCTAAAACTCAAAATTTACTCTACGGTGGGGAGATGCTACTTTTCTTCGCTTTAACATTCTTTCTAGAATCTCACTCAAACCCAACACCTTTCCCCGCTGGAGTTACTCTTCTTGTTCCCTTTTGCCGCAAAAGCCTAGCTCCTAATAGATCTTGCTGTCCTTTCCAGGCACAGAAGCCTGATGCCACCAGAAAGTCAGACAACTAAACATACCAGCATGATTGCCATCCTGGCATCCTCCTTAGTTCCTACACACTGCCCAGTCACTTCAGTTTCGTTTCTTTGTTGGTACCTCTCTCACTTTGCACAGTGTATGTTTCTACCTGTCACTAGTCTGCTATCTCCACCAAGTTTCCCTTCCTCCATCCTCTTCCACAGGCTTATATAAGTTACACAGAGAAACCTGAAGCCTCGTCTTCATGCTGCTAAAGCTACAGGCAATCCTTTCTCTCTCTCAATTATATTATAGGAGTTCCTCCTCTATGTAATGCTGTCTTTACTGTCTGCTAATTAAATTGCTCCCATGCCTCACATGTCTCTAGACATATTTTCCCCTCTTCACAGGAGCTAGCTGTCCATGGACTCTCTTGGAGGTTCCTTTTCTGTCTCTAGCTCTCAAACCATTGCTTTCATTGTACCAACAGCTTTCTCAATGACAACCAATGAGGATAAGGAAGCTGTGATGGCTACTCCTGGTTGTCAACTTGACTACATTTGGAATGAACTACAATCCAGACATAGAGGACACACCTGTGATCCTGAAAGACATAGTCCTAGAACCCAGATCTTGGCATGGAGATCTTAAGGCACAATGTCCATGAAAAGCTTAGGCCCATGCAAGGTAACATGCCTTTAATCCCAGGAGACCGAGGCAAGCAGATATATGAGTTCAATCAAGGTTAACATGGGACAAAGGAAGTTCCAGATTCAGGCATGGTGGTACATATCTTTAATCTGAGCCACACCTTCTGCTGGAGTCCTACATAAGGACATTGGAAGAAGGAAGACTCTTTTTCACCTGCTTGCAGTTATCTTCCAGCACATCTTTTGGAACCTACTTCTTCAGGATTCCAGCTTATACAGAAGACCAGCTGAAACAATTAGCCTTAGGGGACTAAGAAACTACTATATTCTTGAACTTCCTAGTTGCAGTCCAACTATCCCACTGTTGGGTTACTTGCACTGCAGACTGTAGGTCATTACAATAAATTTCCTAAATCTATAGAGACATTCCTTAAGTTCTGAGACTCTAGAGAACCCTGACTCATACAGAAGTCTCTTAGATCTCACTTAATTGAATTCTAAGCATCATTTCTCTTTCTTAAACACTTTCTCTTTCTGAAACACTTGTTTTCCATTTGAAATGAGACACAGTAATCCACCTGGTTTTCTTCTCATTCTTTCTGTAGGCTGTGACTCTCATCTTCATGACTGCTTTTCAAGATGAGACCCAGACCTCTTTCTTTTAGGCTCTACTTTTTCTCCTAAAGCATTCTTAAGCCCAAATCCTAAAATCCCAACTTCCTTTTGTATACTGACAACTCCCAAAGATATGTACCTGTCCTGAGACTACCTTTTAAGCTCTGGGCTGCCTCTGTGAAAGACACTGTAGGATCAACATATTCAATACGGAATACTATTCTTCCTTTTTCAAGACTAGTACTCTAGAATTCCATGTTCTAGGGAAAGGAAACCTGCTATCTAGAGGTACAAGCTAGAAGCCTAAAATCTCACAATCCAAGACATTTTACTGTTCCTTGTGTCACATATCCATGCCATTACACAGTTTGTCATTTCTCATCTTCTAAAGACCATGCAAGTCAATAGAACCCTTTTCTTGTTAACTCTTACACCCTTGTGCTGTTACTAGGACAATCTTTAGCTAATAGTTGTCTGAGTCTATTCTGACCCACTCACTTCATTTTCTGTCAAACATATTCAAATCATAAACCTGGTTACCCTCCATTACTCTTCTAACTCAAATCCTTTTGATGAGTTTTCAGGGCTTTCAAATGACAAGGGAGAGAAGGTCTGCAAACTTCCTACAAAGTCACACCCCCCCAACATTTGCCACTATCCTTACAGGAGCCACCACACATGGAGGCTTATTTGCAAACTGTTGGGGATTTAGTAAGGAGTGACTTTTGAGGCATTGATCTAATAAACGTCTTAATCTCTTGATGGACTCACAAAATGAGAAGTAGATCTTGGCTGGCTAAAGCACATTACTGGGGACATGTGCTTCCTTCTGTTTGTCATTTGCATTGGGAAATCCACACATTCCACCCGATACACTGACAGCTCTCACACTGACACATTCATCTTGAGACTAGCTTCCAACTTTAGCCTGTCTATTCCCTGATCAGTATTTCCTCTGCCGGATACTTCTAGCACCATGTTGTTCTGCCTGACTGTGGGACAAGACAGAACAACAGACTGTGAGCTAGAACAATTCTTTCTCCAATTAGGTTGCTTATGTGAGGTCTTCCTATACAGTGATGCAGCCTGACTGTTGTGTACACTAACCTTACTACTCCCAAAATGCACCTTGCTTACCCTGCCTCAGGACCTTTTCATGCACCGTGTTCTCCATGATGGGGTGCTTCCACCATCCCAGAAGTTTTCCCTGCACCAGTATGACTATTTACACATCTTATTGTGTCAATATTGGTATAGCTTGTGAAATTGCAGGAACTCTTCCCTTAAATTTACATTATCAGTTTTACTGGTAATATTTTTGAAACTACCTATCAATTCTTTTCACAGTTGTAACATCTGTAGCCAATCTTATTGATCTTTTCAAAGAGACTTTTTTTTTTAACTTGGGAAGATATTTTTACATTGTCTAATATGTTCTCTTTAGCCAATGTCTACTCTTTATGTCTTTCTCCCTTTATCTAATTCTAAGTAGAACTCTGTTTTGTTCTAGCTTTATAAAGTGAAGTATCTGATGAGGAGTTGAAAACATCTCCTCTTTTAAAGTATTAGGATTAAAGTCCTCTGCCATAGCTCTTCCCAGCCTTACCCCTTCTCACCTCTCCTGCGAAAGGCTTGTCTATACTGAGGGCTTCATCTTAAGCTCCTATCATTATTGCAGGAGAAATCTGGTAACTTTAGGAAATGAAAAATACCTGAAGTGAATAGGCCACCAAAATGGGCCCTTGGGTTATCTTGTTCGTTGCTTGCCCCCAATCCCCACCACCTCTGCTTCCTGTTCATGAGATAGATGGCTCTCCTATGATGCCCTTGTGATATTCTGCCAAAGTGTCTGGAGGTAAGCAACAAAGCACAGACTGAACCTTCTAAAACTAGAAGCCCAAATAAATCTTTCATCCTTAAGGTCATTTATACCAGGCATTTCCACACAGCCATGGAAAGAGTACAGGACAGAAAGTTGAAGCCAATGTGTGGCTGAAGCTACAACTAGACCGACAGTGCAGTTCCTAAGCAGTTCATTTAGGGGAGGCAATCAGAAGAGTATGAAGAAGCACGCTGGGGAAAGCCTAGAATCCTGTGAGCAGTCCTTAATAGGCAGTTATGATAGGAGTTCAAGAGCCTGGCATGCTCACAGGAATACAAACAGTAAAGTGCTCATTCAGTAGGATTTAAGGCAGAAGTGAGATATGGGAGCTAGCATAGATGTCCTATGTGTTCCAACAGGAGTTTCTGCACATTTTATCCGTGTGCTAACACATTATCAGAGGCAGAGCTTAAAAGGTGATGAACTAAATAGCCCAGCAGATGAACTGTTAAGGTTGTCCAGGATTCTGGCTATGACGTGGCTATTTCTGACTGTTTTGCACCAGCCTTATAGTTCAGAAATGTGAGCAAAAAACAAAAAAGCGTGGGAAAAAAAGGGTCTTTAAAAATTGCAATATCCCCAGCAAGGGGGTTTGTTTAAAGTTACAAACAAAAAGCATAGAGTCACTAAAGTGATTAGTCCCATGAAAAGAAACCAATTACATTGAACTGATAATAGAAAAGATGCCCACAGGGCATCTTAAGAATTAGGTGGATCTCATCAACTGCAAGATCCAGACTGTAAAGGTTTAAAGTTGTTTGAAAGAATTGGCTTTGAGCACAGAGCTCTAAGGAAGTCTGGGAGGCTTGGAGCTTTGCTGGGCTTAGCTGCCCAGGCATTCAGGAGGCATTGCAGCTGAGGTCCTAGGGGAGCCAGATGTTATCCTAGCGGTAGCTGCCCCCAACACTATCCCTGTGCTGCTGGGTTTGCAGGCTTGCAGAGTGAAAAAGTTGCAAGGCCATGGAAGTTTTTGCCCACATTTCAAAGGAAGCCTATATGATCCCAGGCAACCTGTGAAGCTATGGAGGTGAAATCTACCCTGCAGCTGAGACGGACAGGAATTCGAAGATGCCAGGAACGTGAAGTTATAAGCAATGACTTGAGCTGACCTAAAAGAAGGACAATATGAGCTGGACACAGGCCAGAGCAGGAGGCTGTCTGCCCATCTGAGCTCATGAGTTCATGTCGGATCACACGCCCATGGGGCTGCACATGGATCTCCAGGATTTAATGCTTGAAATGTTAAGTTCTGTTTGCTTTTTCTTGTGTGGCTTCCACCTCTCCTTCCCTCTCTTTTGAAACAAGAATGTTTAGTGTATGCTATAATGGTTTTCTTTGGTTTTGTTTAATTGAAATAGATTCTTCTCTCATACACTGTATCCCAGCCACAAGTCCCCCCACCTCCTCTCTTACTCAGATCTTCTTCCCCTTTGTTCCCCTTCAGAAAAGAGCAGGCTTCCTAGAGACAACCAAACATGCCCCTTGAAACTCTGTAGGTACCTCCCAGCTGGAGGGAATAAGTCACTGGAGTAGGTCCTTGGATCTATCTTGTCCTGGACTGCGATCCTCACCTCTTTTTCCTCCCGTCTCTTCCTCTCTGTTCCTCTCTTCCTTCCTTCCTCTGCACCTCCCCATCTCTTGTCTGTCAGGAGGTGAACAAACTAACTCTTGGTTTAAGTTGTTTGTCAGACATTTTCTCAGAACAAGAAGGAAAACAGCAGAGAATGCACAGGTGGCCTCATCCCACACGCGGGAGAGGTTGAATTCCTTTTCATTGAACTATGAACTTCCTCTCAGAGTCTTTCTTTAACTTGTGGGTTATTTAAAACTGTGTTTTTCTGATATCTTATGATTTTTTAATTTAATTATATATGCTCAGGGAACACACTCTACCTGTCTTAAGCCTTTAAAAATGTATCTGGACACCAAATAGTCTATGTAAGTGAATAGTCTGTTATTGCATATTTAAAATAACTCACTCATACATACTCAAATTAATTTCTAGTCTCATTTTTCCCATGTAAAACAGTATTCAACATATCTTACAGTATAGATTTGCTGAAAACAAATTACCTTTATAAAAATATTTGTCTTTCCCTTCCCCCTTCTCTCGACGTGGCTATGGCCGGGCTCCCTCTACCTTTTCTCCTTTCTCCCTTCCTTTCTACAATAAAGCTCTAAAACCATAAAAAAATTGTTTTATCTATGTGGGTGCTTTGCCTGTGTGTGTGTGTGTGTGTGTGTGTGTGTGTGTGTGTGTGTGTGTGTGTGGCATCACTTGCATGTGGGCTGCTGTGGAGGTCAAGAGAGAGTGTTGGAGTTCCTGGAACTGGAATTACAGACAATTGTTAGCTACAATGGCTTGAGTTCAATTCCCAGCAAGCACGTTCTGGTTCTTAATCATCTATAATGTAATCTGATTCCTTCTTCTGGGGTACACGAAAGCAAAGCATTCATATACATAAAATAAATCTATTTTTAAAAGCATCTAAAAGGATTAAAAGAAAAATAATAAAATAAGATAAAATAAAAACAAACAAACCTAAATAGGACAAAACAGACAAATGAACAGAAAAAGTCAAGGAAAAAGCACAAGAAACACAAATAGACATAGAAACACACATATTAACATACAGAAATCCCCTAAAAATACAAAATTGGAAGCCATAATTTAAAAGCAAAAGAACTGTGGGATTAAAAAAAAACCTAATACAGTAGAAGTTTCCTAAAATATATACATATATGTAGGTTATCTAAATAGAATCACACACACAAAAAAAATGGAGAGATGGAGCCCCAACTGACGATCTCCCATCACCTTTCAGGAGAGGAATGGGTTATATCTAATCCAGTTGTTGGCCAAAGGGAACCACAATCAACCCAGGCTATTGCCAGTAACAGTTACTCTCCACTAACTGATGGCAAGACCCCACTGCTGAAGACAGTGCCTCTTCAGCTCACTCAACATGGAGTAGTATAGCTGGTGCCTATAAAGAGCCTTCACTTCTACTGACTAGTATTCATGGTACTGGAAGGCCCTATTTTACCACATGATCTCAGTCATCTTCTCCTCACTGCACCTTTATATCCGCTCCTTAGTTCACACTTAGTTTATAAGCAGGGCATGACCCTACGACCACGAAAGCCCTTTCAAAATGAAAGTTCTATTGAAAACTTACATACAGGCTAGCTTTAGTTTTCCTGCCAACAACTTCTTATTGAAAAAGCTAGCATTTAGTTACTCGGAATTCAGCATTTAGTTAGCCATAGTTGTTGTTTTAACTTCATTCTTCAAATTGTATAAGAAGCATATTAACCAGTAATGTTCTATCGTGAGTTTTATGAACTATGAAAATTCTTTAAATTCCACAAATTATAAAAAAATAACCTTGATTTCTTTGTTACATATTTTAAATAACTTGTTCAGTGATGACAAAAAACAAACGTGGAGTTTTGCTTTTTACAAACCTTCAGCTGAGAATGTGCACATTGTAAAAATGATCATTAACCCTTTTTACTACCATAGTAGAGAATTACAAACTGAACTGAACCCAAGATGCTCTAATCTAGCACGTTTCTCCAAGAGTGGCTACATGTTAATAATATAAGATACAAACATCCTTCTTTGTTCTTCGGAATATCTAGGGAAGAGGTCTCAGTGAGCTTCACAAACCACTGTATTGTCTAATAGCTTTTCCTTTACTCATAATCCAAACCCGTAGGTAGAAGGAAGTGAAGCTCAGACCTCCTATGTCCTTGAGAGATGCTTGCCCTTGGTTAGTGTTACAGTTGGTGTGATGAGACGCCGTGAGCAAAAGCAACATGGGGAGGGATGGAAATGCATCTGCCTTACCCTTTCACTTCACTGCTCATCATCAGAAGAAGTCGGGTCAGAAATTTAAGCAGGGCAGGAATGGATGCAGAGGCCATAGATGGGTACTGTTCTCTGACTTGTTCACCATAGCTTGTCAGATTGCTTTCTCATAGTCACAGGACTACCAGCCCAGGGATGGCCCCACTCACAATGGGCTGGGCCCTCTCTCATCAATCACTAATTAAGAAAATGCCCTACCACCTTGCCAATAGCCACATCTTACATATGAATTTTCTCAATGGATGCTCTGTTCTCAACAGTGATTTTTGCTTCTGACACGTTGACACAAAACTAACCAGCACAGTGTTCTTTACTGACTGTGGTTATAAAGCACCCATGAAATAATGTGGTTATAAAGCACCCATGAAATAATGTGGTTATAAAGCAACCATAAAACAAGAAGATAAAATTATTGTTATAACAATTCAATACAGTGAAAGTTTGTATATAAAAAAATGGGCACCTATATTAAGTTCACAGAAAGATTTTCTACTAATAAGGAAAATAATTTCTATTAGATGTATTTGCGAGTCCTAAAGATGAAAATTAGAACATATTTACTGGGACCTTTGGGTGCCATGCATCATACTCCATGCATAACGTGAGAGCAAGTCTGTGCAGCACCTCTGTGAAGGGAGCGTTACTGTTATCCCTGTTTTAGGTGATAGAATGAAGCTCAATGAGCTGCAATCATCCGAGGCCTCATAATCAATGGGCAGCAAAGCCAAGATGCAAACCTAAACGTTACTCTTCTGTCCCTGTCTCTAATATGTTACCAGAGAATTATAATTATTATTGTCACTAACATGACTAAAGTTGATCAAAAATATTTACCTACATATAATATATTTAAACTACATCTTCAAATTCTTATCAGTTCTTTGATGTCAAAGATGATATGTGTGGGGCTGGAGGGATGGCTCAGTGATTAAATGCAAAGGCTCTTGGGAAAGAACACTGAATTTGGTCCCCAATACCCATGTCAGGTTGCTCACAGCTGCCTATAACTCTAGCTCCAGGAAGTCAACATCTCTGGCATCTATGGGCACCTGCACACACACACACACACACACACACACACACACACACACACACACAAATAAAAACACCTTAAAAAAATTGAACCAGAAAGAACAAAAACCTTCAAAAGATGTGTTCACATGACAAGTCTATTTAAAACTCTATTGTTTTTAAGTTTGCTCAAACATTACATAATTTTCCCAAGTCTATGCAAATTTATTTTTAAATTTTATGTAAATATTTTAAATACAATTTCAGCTATTTCAGACTTTATTTATACTTTCAAGATCACTTTCACACAACACTTTTATGTTTTATGCTAAATGAAAAGTGGCAATTTGATATTTGAAGCTATGTTAGACTAGCTTCAATATAAATATCTAACAGCATATTGAACAAAGTAGGAACTTCCTTCTAGTTTAAATGTAACTTTTTACTAGGAAAATGGTTTACTTGGTTAACCAAGTAAATATCATTGTTTTGTTAAGATAATTCATGTGGTTAATGTTATGAGCACATTTCCAAAAAAATGAAAATGTCAGCTAATATGTGGCTTCTTCATATTTCAGTTTAATGTCTGATATGGTTATTTAAAAGGAAAATCAATATGCTTCAAAAGCCATAAGCTTTGAATTTTGATTCGTATTTCAGTTTTAGTACAAAGTTACCTTTCTCATTGTTTCCTTTCCCACTGTAATCCTATGCCCATCCTGCCCTATGCCATTCTTAAAGACCAGAATTCACACTGACGTCTTCTGAGTAAGTGTCTTCATTCTTCTGGAAAGAACGGACTTCGTTTTCTGTCTTTCGGCATCAGTGGGAGGCATCAACCCGTGCATTGTCCAAGTTACTTCGTTAACAACAGATGGTCGAGAAGATAGGTTGTCTTTTTTTAATTCAGTCACTATTTGGCATCAGACTTTAAAGATGGACACATCACGCTTCCCTTCCCTGTTTCCTATGTCGGACACACTGGCCAGTCTCCATTTAGATGCTGGTTTTCTGAAATGCTACCTCTAGCTTCTCCAGCTTCCCACTAACCGTAACATAAGCTATAGCAAGCTGTCTCCTCTGATCGCCTGCATAAATCATCATTTCTGAAGGGAGCAGATGTTCAGGGTATGAAAGAGTAATACCACAATTTAGTCCTAATTAAAATTCACCTTAGCTTGCCTCTATCCCTGATCACATGCACCTGGCTTCGAGGGGCCATTGAGAGGGCCCAGTGTCCTTTTGCTGCTGAAAATCAACATGAGACCTGAACTCTTGTGTTCTCTCCTTTGAGGAAGCTGTTTCATTTTCTCTTGCTGTTGCTTTAAAGCAGATGACCTCTAATCAGCGACCTTCCACAGCCCTTCCGTGCGGAGCGGGGAGGCACTTTGGAAACTACTTCATGAAAGTGAAGAACGGCTTTTCATTAACAGTTTACTTTGACCTAGACATTTTCAAAGACATGTGCAGGGACTTCAGTTTCAAGCTCCTACTAATACTAATGGGAATGTAGCTAAATTACTAGGTAAAGCTTCAAAAGACACACAGGTGAGGACAGGAATGCAGCATATTACACACTCGGTCGCTGTAAGTTTCTGTCTCTTTTTAAAGAGGCTTCATTTCGTAAATTATTTTTACCTGAACCACTCACCCTACTTGTGCATTCAATTTGTTTTAGATCTCAAAATTACAAATTATTCAGAAACACGATGCCTCCTTCATCTCTTCTTGTTTCTACTAATGAGAGAAATATGGCTATTTATGTACACCTAGGAATACCTAATTTACCACCTCAAATTTCTAAATAATCCTCTGTTAGCACTCACCGTGAAGGAAATGTGATTTCTTTCACCTAGAAATGCTTGTACACATGTACCGGGAGCACAGCAGCACTATTGACAGCTGAATGGTGGGAACTGATCAATAGACAAATGGATAAACCATATACGATGGGCTATTAGCTGACCATGACCATGGAAAGGAAGGAAATGATGCTGGTAGATGCTACAACGAAGAGAAATCTCAAAAGCATTGCATGAAGTGAAAGAAGTCAGTGACAGACAGCTCCACTCACACAAAGTAACAGGAGTTTAGGTAGACCCATAGAAAGAGAACATAGGTGGGGTTTCCTGGAGCTGAGAAAAGAGGGGCATGGAGAGAAACTAAGTGAAATGGTGTCGCTGAGAAACAGCTGCATAGATGACTTAACAATGCCAAGAATAGCAGGCAACTGAGGACCACTGCAAGAATTAACCTTTCCCAGGGATGAGCCCCATCACTGGTTGTCGAATACTGAGATCACCCTTGAAACTGTATACACACTTACCACAGTACACTCAGTAGGTTGTATATATGTTTGTGCGCACTTGTGCACACACATAAACACGCACGCATGCGCACACAGGCACGTGCACACATATGTAATGATAATAATGAGAAAAGGCTGTCGACTTGAGAGTGGGAAGACATGGAAAGGATTTGAGGGAAGATTCTGGGAGTGAGCGGAGGAGGAAAAGGGTGGGTGAAAGGGAGAGAGTTCTATTTTGATTTAAAACATACTTTTAAATATAATGTGAAAAAAAGGCCAGGGGTAACATGCATGCTTGTAATCCTTGCACTGGGAAGGTGGAGGTGGGAGGATTGGGGGCTTGCTGACCAGCCAGTCTAGCTGAATTACAGCTCCAGTTCAAGTGAGACATGCTGACCCTGACCACCACTTACATAAGTACATGCATGCCCACACACAATTCTAACGAACCCAAGTCACTCTACATCTATTCCCTACTCGAACTCCACACTATGCCATGATCTAGAGCGAGCTTTCCTTGACCTATTCAGGCTTTCCATCTCTGTGCCCCTCATTTTACTGAACTTCAATATCTTTGCATACATATGCCTACTAGACCCTGGGCATGACTAGGACAAGCAATATGCTTTGACCTATGAACTGCTGGTACCTGGGTGCATTACAAACAACATGGCTGGTGTGTGTTTAACACAATAAGATGTGTTCCTTTCTGAGTAGCCAGCATCAGACACGATGCATGGGACTCTGCAATGCCCAACAAATATCTGTGAAATACTCATCAAATATTTTAGATCAGAGCATGCCCAGTACCTTAGTAGCTATTATTGGGTTAATATTAGGCAATATTTCTACTTTAGATATTGATTTGTTTTCTTTGTATGTTGAAAACCCTAGATGTTTATACCCCTGATTAACCATTTCATTATTGAGGTTTTCTTGCTGTATCATGGAAGATAGCTCAAAGTAAGCTGAAGCAAATACACCACCCAGAGGCTCGGTATACACTATGCACGGCTTCAGAATTATATGTGGGACTAAAATAAACTTCAAACATTATTGACTTGGGAGCTGGGGAAGTGATACACTGGTAAAACCGTTGCCCCACTGGCACGGGGACCTAAGTCTTGATGCCCAACACCCGCAGAACAAAAATGTAAGGTGAAATAAGGATGGAGGGTGGTGTGATATGTCATCCTGTGCATTCTACATTACACAATAAATTATCTGAATGTTTGTTGAGTAAGTGTACATTGTCTATCTCCCACTCACTCCCTGCTGTGGACATTGATCTCAGAAAAACTGCAAATAGTTTCTGGTCTGAGAAATTAGCCTGTAGTGTGCCAGATGCTTAGGTCCGAAGGATGAGGAACTGAGGGAGTGTGGGGTAGAGGCACCTCACAGAACTCAGTGGTCAAAAGACCTTCAAATGACAGTTCAGCCATCGGAAAAGCAAAGTCTAGGAGGAAAAAACAGTGTAGGTGACGGCCGATTCATGAGACACACTGAGAAGAATGGAGAGAATACTGGTCAAAGACAACAGCAGTGGCAGGAAGCAGCTGTATCTATACTGTATTGAAGTGCTGAGAAGCACAATATTGCTCAAACCTGGTCCTTCTAGAGTTTTGGCAAAAGTATTCAAAAGTTCTTCTATTGCATTATTGTAAATCCATTTCCCAGTAGAATAGAGCTATTGGAGATGGAGAAGGAAAAGGGAAAGTCGTACAAGTCTGTCCCAAAATGTAGGCCATGGATATCCTATATGAGAACAGAAAACTTAGGGAACCCATCTCTTGAGAGATATGAGGTGATATGCTTACATCATGGCTCTGAAGACATGACATCAAATCAAGAAATGTGGTCAGAAGCTGATGGCAATAGGAACCATATTACATCTAAAGTCTAGAAGAGAGAGATAGAGAATCAGCCTGGAAGGTCTTGGGAGCTCAGAAAAGACTTGACTCAGCTTTAGCCCCGCTGAGGAAGAAGGTACTATCAGACAGTGTGAGCACTCAGTGAAAACCGGAAGTGATGGTGGAGCACAGGGCAGCAAGCCAAGCTGTGTGTCCAAGCAAGAGCCTTAATTCTGTGCAATCTACTTCCTAACATATCTATCTTTCACTGAGTTCCTCAAAACCAACAAGCTCCCAGGACAGAGACTCTCTAGTACCTTTATAAGAATTAGAATCTTAGGGCTGGAGGGATGGCTCAGTGGTTAAAAGCACTTGCTGCTTCTCCAGGAAACATGTGTTTGGATCCTAACACTTACACTGGACAGATCATAACCACCTGTAACTCCAGATTGAGTGAATCTGATCCTCTCTTCTGGCATCCAAAGGCACCAGCACAGCAGCGCACACTTGAGCATACACACACACACACACACACACACACACACACACACACACACCCCACAAATACAAATAAATACTTTTAGAAGAAGCAGAATCCTACTCTAATCCCTTCACTACTCTACCACCTCTCCCCTCCCATGTTGGAGTTACTAAAGGGAGAGCTCCAGTACCCACAGACCCCTCAGTACTGTGGTCAACATCTTCTGTATTTTACTCCTAATAATAATTTAAAGACAGTTATGCTACTTTAGATACTGTAAGAAATATGAAGAGAAGTGTCAAATGAACGCGGGTGTCATGAGTAGGCTCTGCTGGCTTTGTACAGCGAAGTGGGTTTCTCTAAGCAGGTATGCTACCCTTCAACAGCTATGCCACAGAATCACTGTATCTCATGCACTTGATCCTTTACACATCCTACACATCCACTGAATAGCAGTACACATCTGTGACATCCGGCCAGGCTCTGTGCCAGAAAATGGCAGCAACCAAAGCAATTGTGGTCTCTGCCTTGGGCAAACTTGGTCTGGAGGGAATGGCAAACTTTTCATCAATAATTACAGTTGGATGGTTACAAATATGATAAAAGTAAGGGGGGACATTAAGCACGCACCGGGGCTACCCCAGAGAACACCAGCTCAACAGGCAGAATGTAGCATTCCCTTTTACTTTTGTTCTTTTCTTCAGAGGCAGAGTCTCACTGTGTAGCCCAGGCTGGCCTCATCTTCTCAGTCCTCCTGAGGTTCCAAAGTGTTGGGGTTTCAGGCTTTGCCTCAGTGTGTCCAGTTTGGAAGCTACTTGAATCTCTCTACATTATCAGCATTGCTCTCAGCAGAGTCTCTGCTTTATACAAATGAAGGGTCTCTTGCTTCCTTGTCACTTTCATTGAAATTCTAGCAACACGGATGGCTTCCAGAACCATGCTAACCACAGACCTCTGTGCACCTTCCCCGCCAGAGGAGAGTCGGCCTCCAGGGAGGACTCTGACCCCGGGATTGGCATCTTGTATCCCGGGTCTCTTAGAGTCCAGTCCGTGCAGGAGAGCACACGGGCCACAATAGCAACAGAACTTCTTGGACAGGGTCCCTTTGGGCCTTCATCCTCAGCCAGAAGGCAGAGCTGAGACCCAGACCTCTGCACACCTTCCCTGCAAGAGGAGAGCTTGCCTCAGAGAGTGCTCTGACCACTGGGACTCAAGAGAGACTTGGATTCCCAGGAGTGCTGACAGAGGCTAACATAATCACAGGAGGAGCAAGCTCCAGCCAGAGACAGCTAGAACATCTAACACCAGAGATCACCAGATGGCGAAAGGCAAACAAACATAAGAATCTTACTAACAGAAACCAAGACCATTCAGCATCATCAGAACCTGGTACTCCCACCACAGCGAGTCCTGGATACCCCAACACACCAGAAAAGATTTGGATTTAAAATCATATCTCATGATGCTGGGAGAGGATTTTAAGAAGGGCATTAATAACTCACTTAAAGAAATACAGGAGAACACTGCTAAACAGGTAGAAGTCCTTAAAGAGGAAGCACAAAAATCCCTTAAAGAATCCCTTAAAGGAAAATGCAACCAAACAGGTGATGGAATTGAACAAAACCATCCAAGATCTAAAAATGGAAGTAGAAACAAAGAAAACCCAAAGGGAGACAACCTGGAGACAGAACCATGCTAAGCACATGTATGTGTTTTCAAGTTTATTGTCCAGCCACAAAAGAATGAATGTTTAAACATATTTTTGAGTGAATTTGATAAATTGAGGTTGTATGTTTGTTGCTGTTATCTTCCTAAGGTCCTCTCTCCTGGGAAGTTAAGCTCCAACCATGCAAGATGAAGAACTAAGTGGGCTTCAGTGCCTACTGAAGGCCTAGTTAGCATAAGCTTGCAAAGTGCTTAGCCAAAGGAAGTGCTTAGCCAAAGGAAGTGCTTAGCCAAAGGAAGTGCTTAGCCAAAGGAAGTGCTTAGCCAAAGGAAGTGCTTAACCAAAGGAAGGGCCATGTCTCAGCGGCCAGGGCCTAGGAAGCACGGACTGGTCACAGCCATGCTCTCCTAATGTCTCAGACAATTCCGTGGCCCAACCATGGGTTCCATTTCTGTTTGAGCAATCCACACCCAACTTTATTGTTTCTTTTTGTCAAATCATGAAAAGGAGAAAACACTGTAAAGTCTGCTGTGTCAAGAGGTTTATCTATATAACTGAGCATTTGCTCAAGTCCTTCTTTAAAAATGGAAGTGTGTGTTATAAATGAAATAATCCTACATTATAATTTTTCATTTTGCATATGCCAGGCAAGAGAATTTTGTCTTCTTCTGCCACTAGAGTAATGGCAACACACTTGTAACCTCAATCCATAAAAATCTCATTAGTTTTCAAAAACTCACTTTTTTGTAGTTAGACAATAAACTTGAAACCTCATGAGTGTTCTCTGGCTGTTAGTCAGGTAAAGATAATGTCATTAAATATGAACGAGCACATCATCTCACGAGTACAAGATGAGTTTATAAAACAGAAATGCTCTGACAGTAAGAAAACATACTGTTACATTCAATTACATCATCTGCCCAGAATACAATTGCTGCTGTGTTTGGTAACTGCAGGAGATCCAGGTCACATTCCTGCATTGCTCTGAGTTTCCAGTCACTCCCTCTTCTTAAAATCCTTGAGCTTTGTTTCTGCATGTTCTTAGGTGTCATCATTTATTGCTATAGGCATGACGGCTATATTTAACTAATAATGACAGTGGTTGTCACTAGGTTTTAACTCAGTAACACCAGTCTGACACATCATTTGAAGTATTCTTCAATTTAAATTTGATTAAAATCATAAACATGCCATCCACTGTGCCAATCAGAACACTGACGTCCTTTCCCTGAACTTTTCTATGAACTTTCTTCAAATGAATTACAGTAGCTGAAAGGTAAGGATCGTGGACATGCCATAAAATGCAACTCTTAGAGCAGAGCCTTTGGGTCTTTACTCTTACCTACATCCCAGACAGTGAGAATTCAAACCTCCTCATTAGATTCCCCCATATCGTGTCATATGAGCAACTGTGCGGTGTGTATTTCAACTTTGTTGCATTTATTTCAAGATTTCAGATCTGCCAAATGCCTTGGTCATAAGACCAAGCAAGTACCTGTGACAGGTATGAAAGGCTTGTGGAAACAAGCTTACCTAAGGATGGAGCAAAGGACAGAAAACAGCTGAAACCCAGGGGCCAGTGTGTTTTCAACACCTTCCACGTGCCAAGTTTTCATACACCTTATCCTATTCGCTTCTCACCTCCAAGGCCTGAGGCCTGTTTCATTATGCTCAATTTGTGGATGAGGAAGCTCAGGCTTAAAGAGATTAAGTGCTTTCCCAGGTTTGAGGTGTAATTTTCTTTCCTGGCAGTGATAAAGAATAGAAGAATTATTATTGTTGTTTTCCTGAACCTAGCCAGCCATCTATTTTGGGAAAGTGGGAGTGGACACAAGGTTCTGATGAATAGCACTGGAGTCTTAGTTATATTTATAACTCATTATCCTCCTCAATCTCCTATTTTCCTCATTGTTATTTTCTGCAAGGAATTTGCAGACAATTGGTTTTCAAGCAACTTATTTTTTATTAGGAAAATAATGGAAAATATCTAGGGATTTTTAAAGACAGTATTACCCATACTCACAAATACCAGACCTGCTTGCCCACAGCCACACATGAGGGATGAAAATTGTACAGATTAAATTATGTCAACTCCAGGGGTCTTTCTACTAAACACTACTGTTTCCTCACATCTCTCCTAGAAATCTGATACTTCAAAACTAAACAGTTTGAAAGGCAAACCACTCTGAGAGAGTAAATATCAAATGTATAAATTAATTCTCATGGCAAGTAAGAAAGGGGGCACAGACAAATTTGATTGATACGTTCTTGAGAAAATGTATTTATTATGATGATTTTTATGACATTATTATTATTATTATTATTATTATTATTATTATTATTATTATATAAAAATTTATCTCCTTGATAGCACTTACTTGTCTCCTCTATTGCATTAAAACCAAGTCTTCATGAGACCACCGACTTAGTCTGACTACAACTTCAAGCCTTGGATTGATGTCTGCGACATTGTAAGAGGGACATGAAAAATACCTGTTGAATTTGTAACAGAATGAAGGAGTCTCCCCCTCTTCATCACTGGTCCTTCTGCTTTCTTACAATGAAACAATAGGATTTGGGGTGGAGAATTTTCTCATGAACTTTCTCAGCTGTATTTGTGGAGCTGAACTCACTGTGTGCATTCACCCATGCAACAATTTGAAGTAATAAAGACAATATTTACAACCCTTATGAGTTATTGTCCTAATGAGCATTAATGTTTCTCAGAGTTCTTTGCAGAGGACAGAATAAAATTCTCTAAACTATTTGAATTCAAGTGTGGCTGCATATGTAGAAACTATTGGATTTCTAAAACATTAACATGGGCTTGGGAAATGGCTCAGTTAATAAAGTGGTAGCCAAGCAAGCTTGAGGATCTGAGTTCAGTCCCCAGTGTCCATGAAAACAGCCAGGCACAGTGGCTCACTTGCAATCTCAGATTCGGGAAAGTAGAAACTGGTGGATCCGTCAAGCACACAAGAGAGCCAGTCTAGTCAAATGGGTCTGTGAGAGACCTTGTCTCAGAAAATAAAGTGGAGTGTGACTGAGGACACTTGAAATTGACCTCTGTTCCACATGCACACACACACACACACACACACACACACACACATGCAGATATACACACATGCAGACATACACACATGCAGACATACACACATGCAGACATACACACATGCAGACATACATGCATACAGGGTTTTTTTAAGTTAGTATAATATTTAGAACATAGAGACATATTTATGATATACTATGGATTTTCTCAGGAAATCCAAGAGTGGGAGCATATAATCTCAGCAACACTCTTGACTATTTATGCTAAATAAGGTGCAAATACCAAATGAGTAATGAAACAATTAGAATCTCACAATGTTGGAGTTTAGACCGACAGATAAGATAGGCTGGGTCTGTAGCACTGACTCGGGTGTGATAGTAATAAGTGTATTATATACTTAATGCACATAACCACGTGCTTGGCACAAACAAACCATTATTTTGATTGCGTGAGTCTCAATAGATTTGCAATTATTTATTTTGAGAAGCATGGCTTCCATATACACACACAACTCAGTATTTCATGAAATTCCTAAGAGTTCCTGTATTTGGCAATTTGACATAAGAGATGCTTCCAGACATACACACATGGGCTTCAATTTTTCCATCACCTAGGGGTACATTTTTTCTTTGCTGCAACTGATCTTAAATACATATTAATCTATATACTTAATGTTTTAAAAGTTGAAATGGAAAAATGTATGAAATATATGACTATAGTTTTATGCTCAGTTATCAAAATAGAAGAATCTTTTTCTATAATGCCATTTTCCTACTTTTGAGTATATGCAGCTAAGTGGGAGATAAAATAGAATAATGATATTATCTAATATATACACTATTCAAAGAAAACAATGAAAAGTGTATGAAGGAACTAAGCCTAACTCTGAATCACGGTGTGGCAACCCAATAGGTGCGTGTCACAAAGCCCACTTTTTAGCTTTGGCAAAACGAAGCAGCCATGGAAGTCAGATTCACTAGACATATAATGAGACAATAATGCACAATTCTGGGTTCATTAAACTAATGCATTTTTTGAAAAACAAAATATGACAGAACATTTCATTATTGACGCAGATATGAGAAAAAGTGTTATGCTGTTATTTGTAATGTGTCCTCTGTGTCATGAAATTAAAATATTTCCAAATCATCAATAATTAAAATGATGAGAATCCATCATTTCACTGAAATTTACTTCTACATGAAGAGCTGGCCTGTTTTAAATGTGCTCACACATATTCTTGTCAATCACAAGCTGTCACAGCAAATTATTTCATTTTGTAGATCACATGGCAGCTAGCAGAAAATCTCCAGGTTTAAATATAGATCTTAGGTGTAGTACCGAGAACTCCTTTCATGGGTATTTTTTTTTCTGTGACTATATCTTATAGCATGTAAAGAATGCACAGTCTTACCCATAATATTCACCTTCACTTTCCTTAACAAATCTTCTGGCAGAAAGGAATTTCTATAAATGATAACTCTGAGCACCAAATGACAGACTACCATATATAAAAGGGTGAAAACACAGGACTACAAACTCTTGGGGGCAATCAGAATTTCTGCACTAAAACTTGGCCTCATACTCTTTATGATATTTAAGTCACACCAGGGCACTGCCTGTAGCTTTAGTAGACATTAAGAGGCTGAACTCCTATAAACCACATGGATCAGATCCAGGAATTTTCTCTTTCCTAACACCAGTCAGGAGCTTAGGAAAAATGAATAAAATCTAAACAATATAACCATGTATCTGAGAATTTATTGAAAGGCCTCCTTCAAAACCTCATTAATGAGTCTGCATAGCTCTGACATAATCGTTAATAAATGTCAGAGTCATCACATGATGGAATTGTAAGAACTAATAAGACATCTTCATCAATAGTCTTTATATAAAATATTTCTATTTTACTAATTGTTTACATCTTTTTTATCTTTCATCATAATCTTACTGATTAGGTGTTCAATTAGAAATGTGGGATAGTCTAATTCTACATTTTGACAGGGAATGCTTTCAGTCAGTCTTGACCTTGACTTGACCTCTAAATGACCCTTGTATATTCTGAGGTGTGTGGACAGCTCTCATATTCTCTCAGAGGCAGTGATACTGGCTGTCAATGATACTCAAAAAGACAGTGAACCGTATAAACCACGAGAGATGAGCTGGGGACTTTTTCTTAGTAAATTTGGGGTTAATTTCAATAACGGGCAATTTTCAGTTACCTACACTTATTTTCTAAAGCTTAGTTTAAAAAAAATAAAATATAGAAATAGAATTACCAAAATATTACACTGACTTATTTCACCTTCTTGTGGGGGAAATACAGTATATTTTACTTGGGAAATGCATTTGATGTACAATGTTGAATAGTGTTTCTACTACTAAGTATTCATATTATAACTTACAGAACTCGTTAAAATCTGCAAGGTCCTGGACTTCTATCCCTGTGCTAAGTACTTAGTAGGCACTTGATAAAAAATGCTTATTGGCTAGAGTTTTTATTGGACTGAAGTAAGCTGAATTTAAAGCAGAGATGAAAGAATGATTTAAAATAAAAAGTAACTAAATGACCTTTAGTCCTTACTTTCACTGTCTCTGATCTAGCTGCCTACTGGCAGGCACATAGAAATCTCCTGTAAGCCTCTTTGAGGGTGAAATTAAGCTAAAATCATGTCAAGTCACTGCCTCCTGAGCCTCTGTTCTGGCTGTCACTAGAAGGCACGTGCAGATGGGAAAGCTGTGCCCCTAACCCTGACGCCGGCCAGTTGCTTTCCTGCTTACCCTTAGCAACGCTTTGCGCCTAGTGCAAAGCTTGTCTTCTGTCTTCAGAGTCATTCAGACATGCTTTATTTTTGCAGTATATCTACAAGTTATACATCACTCCGCATATGTGTGTGTGTACATGCATACGCACATATACTTACATTTATGTTCTCGACATTTTGAAGGTAAGCAATTGTCAGTGTTTAGGCTTATCTGTGACCATAATTAGATGGTGGCTTTCCCCCATTATACTTATCCTGTGTCTTTGTAACAGGCACATGATGTGCTAGTCTGTGTCCAAGCTCACCTACAATTTCTTCTCTCAAAAGACAAGACACATCTGCCACCTGCTCTGCTCCTGCTCTGCTCCGTGTCCCAGTAACAACTGTCGAGCAGCATAAAGATTGATTATCAGTCAAAAACCATTGCACAACACCAGATTTTGGTGGGTTAAGCTTGCTGATCCAGCAAGAGAGGGTGTGAAATTTTCAGGAGTGTGTGCCAACATTTTGGTGCTAAAGGAACAGCAGTACATGTCACAGTGAAACACAGCCAAAGATGTGCAGACAAAGCCGAGACGTTGCTCTTGTTGTTCCGGATTTGGCTGTTAAGAGGATGAAATGGAGGAGGGAGAAGAAATTAGCCTGGACACTTAAAAATCATCCACCAAGAATAGGATGTGACATTATTGTTTTATGCATACATGGCCAGGTTTTTTTCCCCTTAGTTTAACTACAAATACTCTTTATATACCTCTTTTGTGACACAGTTATTCACTAGAGAACAAGCATTTCTTATCTGTATAAAACCAATCAAGGATTTTGATGAAGAGATCATGTATAAATTATATGGAGTTTTTAGACCATAGAAACATCTTTGCCTACTGCAGCCATGTTGCCTGTAAGCAAGTGTGTCTATGAATACAACATAAAACACCCACCATCTAAAGTTAAAGCAAAATCTGCAGGTATGTGGACCTGAACTATCACACAGGGAGGCTGCAGAGTATCCTACCCCAACAGCTTCCTTTACAAACACAACACAGTCTCAATTCAAGAAACTGCTTGTTTTCTGACGATCAAATGTTACAAACGTGATAAGAATTCTAGTGTCATCTCATATAGTAACACTAATGCACAGGGGACTTCCACTGTCTCTTCTGTAATGAACTCTAGAATTAGTTTTCTTTGGCTCACACAGTTACTGCCTAGGCTTGCCTTTGCCCCACCAACTTTATGGGAGTGGCAGAGAAATTGCTTCTAATGAGGTGGGAGAAGCGTTGGGAGCACAGCAGTCAGACATACTGGATTCTAATGGTGAAGTTATCTCTTTTATTATTTAAAGCTATCATCCCATGGAACACTGGACATTGGACAACAAGCTATCTGGACAATATGCTCAGAAGAATGCTTTTAGATATTCGTACTTTCTCTTTTTAATTGTGTGAGTTCACACTAAGAAAAGGCTTTTATTTTCTTAATTTTAGAAAATCTTTACATGTCTAAAATCTTGACATGTGGAAGAAGTCCTGACCAGAAACTGTTTGAGATTCTAAGTATAAATATATACACATAAAAATTTAAAGGTTGAAAAAAGTAAAAATCAAGCTGTAACATTTACATTAGAATAACATGTACATAAGAATCACTTCTTCATTATGTGCCACAATTTCATAATTATGTTAATACAATCTGAAAAAAGATCAAGAAGATAAATGGAAAGATGATCTTGGAAACTTTGAACTGTTTTCTGAAAGCATCCATCTAATGAATTGTGTCTGCTGAGTGTCACAGAAAAGAAACAGTAAATTCAATAATCTCTGATTTAATTTATTATATTTTCACCATTTAACCTCCTGCAGGCTCCCTAATGTCTATTCAGATCTATATTAAATTAAGCACCAATGCTAATGAAGGGCAATAAACGTGCTGTCAGTGGATTTTTCTTTCATTAAGCACGTTATCCTCTTACTGAGCTCTAAATGCGTAAACATTAGTTTTGTTAAACCATGCAAAAAAGACAGGAAGAAAATCATTTTTTAATTGCACCCCTTAAGCAATTTATTGTGAACGAGTGTGGTGTTTCTTTTTCTTTTTTTACCTTAAAAATTTTTTGAATGGATCTAAAACGGGCTGTCCTGTTGCAACATAAATGTTGGCTTCATGGGGTATATCTTCGGGTTTGAGGACTTTCGTGCCATCTGCCAAGAAGACTCATTGTGCAGCCGTGTTCAGACTCAGCTTGTTTGCATACTCTTCCAGCAACTAGAAGAAAATAACAGGTAAGATGCAGTGATGTACAAAGAAAGAAGCACATTCCCACAAAACAAAAATAGAAGGCCAACTGAGTCATGTGTCGGGTTCTGTAACTCAATCAATGCTGTGGCTGTTTCCCAACAGTGGAAAATGTGGAAACAAACAACAACAACAAAAACAAAAAAAATTATAAAAATACCTTATTATTGTCAAGAATTATTTACACACATTCTGTGTTTTAAAAAGCTCTCCAAAATGCATAACCATTGTATGTAATTAATCTGCCTAATTAGAAACCAAAGTGCTTTATAGACTTAAAAAGAAAAAAAACAGTAAAATTTCTATGACTACATAAGCAATGTACAGGTTAGGATTTCTAACAAGAAGATTTTAACACAACGATTATCTTTCTTATTTGTTTGTATTTTAAAGAGAATAAGAGATAAAGAATTGGTAATGTTGAGAATTAGTTACCAAGGTGATACAAGGTTGGTACAGTAATT
Organism: Mus minutoides; assembly: GCA_902729485.2. Classification (NCBI taxonomy): domain Eukaryota; kingdom Metazoa; phylum Chordata; class Mammalia; order Rodentia; family Muridae; genus Mus; species Mus minutoides. The sequence continues at coordinate 871,896 of LR750052.1, forward strand.
TTTGGCAAAGGCTGTTTCAGATCCATTTTTGTAAGCTGTTACTCTAATAACTCCTGGTTGAAGTTTATATCTCTGAGACAATCCATGGCAATTATGGGGTGACTTAAATTTCAGAGAGGACTCTGATACTCTAAACAGAAAACACGGAAGAAAGAAAACACAAAACTTGGTGCATATTAATTCTTTAAAACCTGTTTTAAAATGTTAGCCTATACATTCTCCTAAATAAACACATAAAATTGTGTCTACAGATAATATCTTACAACAAAATTTTTGATACAATGAGTTCAACACTGTTTAAAAGTATCCAAGCGTACAGCAGATGTTTGCCAAGACTGTTCCTCTCTGAGAATGGATGAGTCGGGACATTTTACTGTAAAGCCCCAGAGTTTTCTGGTTTTGATTCTGCACATGAAGAACTGGAGCCAGTCAGACTCCTGCTACGTTCTGACAGCCAAAACAATAGCAGGGTGTTCATATTACAGGATATTAAATGGCTAAGATTTCTCCACAAGGGTTTAGATTTATGAAAGTTCTTGAATTTTTAAAGGATATGAGAAATTCAAATAGGTTTATTATTATGAAAAGTTTAATTCAAAAGTCAAGTCTATTGTCCCTGTTTTTTACAATTTCAAATTGTGTAGATGGCAGTAGGAGTTGAGATTTCAGGTTTTATCTTCAATCAAAACTAGTCTTGATTTTTTTTTAAAAGAACATGGTAAGCTGCCAAAAATATTTTGTTTGAAATTCTCTAATTGTATTACAAGGCCATTAAAACAAAGTCAATATTTAAAAATAAAAGCTTGAAGTAAGACGAGTTTAAACCACTATGTATATCCAAATATATCCAAACCCTGAAATCAATGGCTGCAAGGGCGCCTTAGTCTGTATTTTCACCGCATTCTTTTCTGCCCATTAACTCTTGGGTTAACAGCTTATGATAATCTGAAAATGTAGGCACCAGATGGTTTCATAACTATGTTTCAGTTTGATTCTGTTCCAAAATATTGGTTAAATAACAAAAGCACATATTTCTATATTAAAATAAATGTCTTGTAAGCAGTGCTGCTGTCTCCAGTGCTCTTTCCAAAGTTTTGAGAACACGGGTTGGAGGACATCTCATGTTTTCTAAAATGTAATTAGCAACATTCTGACTCCAGGGTTTTCAAAGTAAAAAAATCCAATAACAATAGAAAACACAACCCAAACCCAAATGATACGCTGTGTTTTAATGTCTGAAATGGTCAATGGAGTCACTATAAATTCTGCTCAAATAAAAGAGCTTCAACAGTTGGTTAAAAAGAACAGTGAGTGCCTTTGATTACCTCAGCTGACCCACTGGCACGCTGACGGCTCTGTTTCTCTTGGATGCCGACATAAAACAAGAATTGTTTTTACTCTTGGATTTGTAGCTATCTGGATTTGATGGTGCCTCCTGGCTGTGATCTGTTTGATGTGTAGAACAATCCTGAAGGCTTGACCCTTCTGATACAGCCGCCGAATGCAAAAGTCGGTTGGGGCCAAACTGGAGCTGCAAACGACCGTCAGTAGCTTTAATAACTGCTGTTTCCTAGCTTGACATAAACTCCTAAAAAAGAACCACCCTGTGGAAGAGTACAATGCATCCATTGTACTAAGTTATTAACATCTACCCCATAACAAGGGTTACTTTGCCAGAATTTTGAGGCTTGTAATACTCCTGGAGGAAAACTTCCCTTTACACTTAAGTGGAAACTCAGAAAGGTTAAGTAAATGAACATGCCATCAGTAGAGACAGGGTAGAAGTTTAGACCCAAGCCTGTCCTACCACTAAGCCTTATTACTTTGTTTAGTTAAACTAAAGCTTAAAAAAATAAGAATTTGCAATTTTGTGATTTAATTTATTAAGCATGAACAATGTAAGTACCAGGAAATACACACACACACACACACACACACACACACACACACACACACACACACACGAGAGATGCAGTCTTTACATGGATAAAACTTGCAAACTATCCCTAAATAGTGAAAATATATTTAAATATTTTACAAGAACTGGCTTAGCACAGTTCATAGACACTGCAAAGATGGCTCAGTGGTCAAGATCACAAGCTGTTCTTCTAAAGGACCTCCACCAGCATGGCAGCTTACAACCATCTGCTCCAGAAGATGTGCTGCTCTTCTGACCTCTTGAGACACCAGGCATACATATGCATGGTACACAGACATAGAAGCACACAAGATACAATTTTTGTTTTTGCTTTTGTTTTTTATAGAAAAGTTATTGAGCTATTACTGGGATGACTTAGTTTATCCAGTATGCCTGGGTTCTAGAATTGAAAGTCACATGTCTCTGAGAAACTGGAAGATGTCTACTCATGATCCAGTATTCCAGGGCAAAGAGTGGCATTGAGATCAACAGGAATGTGTAGTCACAGTGGTGAGACAGGTACAAGATTTGCCAGTTTAATCAAATTGGGCAAGCTTCACCATACTTGAGAACATCCAGCTGTAGGAGGATGAAGCACAGAAGATACTATGGTCTTACACAGGTCTCACACTCCATTAACAGGAACCATTTTTTTTCTTTTACTAGATATTTTCTTATTTTACATTTCAAATGCTATCCCGAAATTTCCCTATATCTTCCCCCCGCCCTGCTCCCCTACCCACCCACACCACTTCTTGGCCCAGGCGTTCCCCTGTATTGAGGCATATAAAGTTTGCAATACCAAGGGGCCTCTTTTCCCAATGATGGTCAACTAGGCCATTTTCTGCTACATATGCAGCTAGAGACAAGCTCTGGGGGTTCTGGTTAGTTCATGTTGTTGTTCCTCTTATAGGGTTGCAGGCCCCTTCAGCTCCTGGGGTATTTTCTCTAGCTTCTCCTTTTGGGACCCTGTTTTCCATCATATTAATGATTGTGAGCATCCACTTCTATATTTGCCAGGCACTGGCATAACCTCATATGAGACAGTTATATCAGGGTCCCTTCAGCAACTCTTGCTGTCATATGCAATAGTGTCTGGGTTTGGTGGCTGATTATGGTATGGATCCCCTGCTGGGGTAGTCTCTGGATAGTCCATCCTTTCGTCTTAGCTCCAAACTTTGTCTCTATAATTCCTTTCATGGGTTTTTTCCCTATTCTAAGGAGGGATGTAGTATCCACACATGGGTCTTCCTTCCTCTTGATTTTCTTGTGTTTTGCAAATTGTATCTTGGGTATAACAGGAACCATTTGTACATTTACCAAGTCCATTTCTCCTTTCTTCTGGAAGGACATTTGTATTAGTCAGGGTTCTCTCTCTCTCTCTCTCTCTCTCTCTCTCATGTGTGTGTATGTGTGAGATGAGATAGATAGATAGATAGATAGATAGATAGATAGATAGATAGATAGATAGATAGATATTAGAATATCTTATGGGCTTATAGGCTGTAACAATGGCTGTCTGCCAATGGAAGGTGAGTCTACAAGGCTAGATGTCTCAGTTGGTCTTCAGTAGATGCCAGAGTTCCCAAGAAATGGGTCCTAATGTTAATGAAGCAATGGAATTGTTAGTGAGAGTGAGGGAAAGCAGGCAAAGAGAAAATATGTTTGCTTCTATTATATCCTTTATATATAGGTTGCCATCAGAAGGTATGGCCCAGATTAAAGGTCGATCTTCCTACCTCAAAAATCTTGATTAAATTGTGTATTCCTTCACAGGTGTAGGATTTTAGTTAATTCCAGATATAGTCAAGTTGACAACCTGCTGCAGTCCAGCTCCAGCTGCAAGGTTCAGGTCCTGAGACAGGGAAGGGGAATCAATGAAAATGAAAGACACTGACCACCTGTTGACTTTCATGCAAGTGGCCCCAAATAGCTTGAGCTATCTTTATTTATATAATCACAATCTATCTCACATTGGTTATTTTACTAAAAGAAAGCATAACAACAGCATAACAAAAGCCCTGTCATTACAAAAAGCCCTCAATAGTTTCCCTTCCTCCTTGCCCCCTTCCATTGGGATAATCACCCACTAACCTCATTTTGTAATACAAAGCACAAGTTTGACAAGCCAAAAATAAATGTCTAGCTAGGCATGTCCTGTAGACACGAGCATATGACTATTACCCAGCTAGTAGCAAATGTGGTTACAGTTATGCAAGGTAAGAGAAAGAATTAAACATTTGTAGGTATGGGTCCAGTCACCAGATAGCACTTCCCTGTCATAATACTTTTCTAATTGCAGACAGAGATGGATTTATTGTACCAAGCAACCGTTCTTGACATGTACCTATTAATTCCTGATATCATATTTCTAAGAACCATTTTCAAGTCTCTATTGATCAGATATAGCTTTCTCAGAACAGTTACGTGAGTAGAGCCTTCATTCTCCACAGCTGCCATAGGCTTACTCAGTGTGACTGTAGTGGTTTCTCTAGGGACATGATTACATGTCCCCAAATACCCAGAGTTAATGGTCACATCTGGAGGATCAATAGAGGCAGAAAGAGGAGAGGAGGCTTTTATTCCTCAAGAGAGTATTGAGAAAACATAGAATCATCCCCAGGGCTTTCAACCTGCATGATCCAGGCCTTGCCCATGACCAACAAAGTAAAACAATTTTTTCTGTGAGGACAGACAGCACAGTGGAAGCAAGACGAGCTTGTAACACATGTGATCTAGGGAATAAGCAGAGAGGCCACCAAATTTACTACAGGTCCTTGCTAAGTGGGAAGGGGTCTCCATGGGCTGTGCACAGTAGAATCCCATTGGGATGCATCCTAACGCTGCATCTTTGGGGATTATGAACTAACATTATTTTCATCGAATTATGACTCTAGTATATTAAAGAAATAAATCATATAATACTTGGTAAATGATAAAATACAATTACATTTAAATAAGTAGGTCAACTTGGTTTTCTCTAAAGATTTCACAGATTTCCGTCTCTTTCCCATCGACTATTCTTACTAGAAGGAAGAGCGAGAGAGATAAAATTATTGTATCATTTGGAATAACCGAATAAGATTGTTAAACTCTTTTTGATTATTCTTACAATGAAAAGTCAGAGTGTCAATTCCTAAAAATGGTATTCACGAGGGTACGGTAGGTGATTTAGAGAGTTGACAGAAAGCAGTGAAAGACCTTTTATAGCTCTAATCTGGAGGTCTTTAAACCAGTGGAAATCATCCAGCTAACATATAACCATAATTGCCAGTTCTTCAAGAAGTGCTCAGTGCTAATCTGAATTCAGAACTTATTTTCTAGAGCTTTTTGTTAAAATAACAATGTAACGAAAGACCAAAATATATAGTTGCTAATTGTTAGTACCTATAAAAGAAACATCCTGGTTACAGGAGCAAAATCATGTATTAGGGACATCAAAAGAGCTTCACCAGGGCATGTGGCAACTTACTCTCTCTACACATGTGGTTTGTAAGCTGCCTGATGTGAGTGCTGGAAACTCAGTTCAGATTCTCTGTAAGTGTACACATGCTTAACTGCTGATCCCTTTCTTCAGTCCCAAGGATTAGGATTTTAATTGGCTTGGTCTTTTTTTAAAAAAAAAATAATTGAAGAAGTAAAATACTGAAAAGTTCAAACTCCACATTATATCAGATGATGTTGATTACTGAACTAACCACTATTATTCTATTTTCCTTAGACACAAAACCTCAGTCAGGCTGGGGAACTCAGCCTTCTACTGTGCTCATGGAAAGTGTCTTCTGATCAGCTTCAGTGTGCAAATGCCCAGGTTTATATCCAGCAAGGAAATTCCATTTCCCTTGTCCTGGCAGGTTAAATAATCTGCATTTCTATCATTTTAGCCAGTAAGACATGAGGAGCTATCTGGGTGATGTTCTCTTTTTGTTTGGTGGGTTTTAGTCACCCAAACATCCCTCTTCTTTTTTTCAGGTACTGTTGAGTTGAACATGTGTTGAGCTATTTGGCAAGCAGAAGGGAGCAAACCAAATAAAGTGGCCAGAGTTGGGGGGATTGCAAGGTAAAGGTACAAAGAACCAGTCTCTTTGATAACACTCCTGAACCACTGAAGTTAACACTATATTTACTCTGTGAGATGATAGTTCTTCAGTGACAGAAAAAAACAAACAAACAAACAAAAAAAAAAAACCCACCACATCCTCATTTTAAAGTCTCTTTCAGTTGAAATTCTTATTACCATCTTCATGGATTTCTTCTACCTTCACAAAGAAAAGTACATAAAACATAATGCAAATTTAATGTAGCATACAGAAAATCATCTGAAGTATACTTCCTTTGTTTTTAATTTTATTGGATATTTGACTAATACTGAATTAATTAGAGATTTAATTATCAATTAAAATGTAAATAAATGCACTATTTTCTAAGAATCTAATTTTCATTTAGTCAACATTTCAGGGGAAATTTTAGCATAAGCATAAAATGGCAGGGAGCTTTTATCCTCTACTCCCATTTAAAACACAAAGCACCCCTTGGAAAACTTAGATTCCTATGGAGTAAATCTGCATGTGACTAATAATTCTATTCATACGTGAGAAGTGTGGCTACTTTGACAGAGTGTGGCTCAATAACAAATATGCAGGTCTAACTTACCACATAGTTTGGATGTGAATTCGCCAGCAGGATAATGACAGTTACCAGGGATTTGTGCTCGCTGTCACTGCAGCCTAGTGTTGCCTGTCAAAATGTCTCCTTTTCTTATACAGAAGCCATAGAATTTTTATGGATAGCAATTACTTACAATATACAATGAAGTACATCAAATCTAACAACCACTCTTTAGTCCTTCATTATTTGGTAGAGTCTTTGTTAAATGTATCAACCATTTTCATCTAAATTATTTATTTATACTATATATTTGACAAGCATATATTTCTTGCTTTATATTCTAATGGCATTTAAACCTTCCTAGAGGGCTATGTGGGGCTTTAAAGAACATTTTCATTGTAAAACTTATCTTTATCCTATTATCACTTTAATGATAATTAAACTCTCTAATTGGAATATATGCAAGTAAGAGTACATAAATACCATGGAAATGACCATGAGCATGCTTGGAAATACACCACACACTTAAAACACTAGAATACAAGCAATAAATGAACAGGTTAAACATCTGTTTAGTAAGTAGAGTTTTTTTTTTTTTTTAATAAAACCTCTGGTGCACATGACACACAAAGATTCGTTAAACTCCCTCCTGTCCTTTGCTCAGCCTGCTTAAACAAACAGCCTCCAGAAATACAAATAACTTCCTTCACGTTTTTTGATAAGATGTTATTTAACCATCATAGAAAGTGAGTAATTGATGATAATAATAAAAGAGAAGAATTCTGCGCAGATTTTATTTCCAGTTCTAGAAGGACATATAAACGTAGTGCAGCCTGTGTGTGTGTAGATGGAGCCTCTCTGGCTGAGGAGCAAGTTCAGACTGTCTTGACACATGCTACAACATGCATACTGCAGAGAGGAACACACCTTACTCCGCCCTACTCCCAGCATGCCTATGGCTGCTTTGATACAGGAGGACACTCTGAGCAGGAACCGTCCCTGAGATTAAGGACCTGTGTGAGTTTTCTCATGACCAAGGGAGTAAAACATTCCACGTAAAAGGAAAGAAAATAATTTTACCTGTGCAGAAGTACAAAGAGATAAAGAGGTGTGCCTTATGTAAAGCTGGGTGAGGTCATAGATGCTTCATGTAAGCTTTCTCAGAATGTGCATTCCCCAAAGGATGTTATCTAGTCTTTTGTGTGTTATAAAGGATAAACTAATATTTAGCTAGTACTGTTGAGATTGTTTTTAAAGGCTTGAAGGAAAAGATATGAACAAAACTATGAACCGAGGTCCGTGTAGTCTCGGTGACATGAGGAGCGGAGCCTTATTCCGCTTTGGTCCGCCCTCATCTCCTCTCTGCCATCCAAGTCACTGTGGAAACCAATAGCTCTGTTTTGGAATGATGAGGTTACTATGTATAAACTGTCCCTAGAAACAGTCATATGTCCAAATGTTTATATTCTGTTCTCGCAGAAGTGTCATCACTTAAAATACACAAATAATGAAAATGATATTTTAAAAAGTGACAAAAAGATATTAGTGTTCTTGAAATCAAGGTTTTTAAAAAAATTAGTATAAATAATATTCAGTAAAACCTTCTGGTGACCATATAACTAACAGTATACCTATTTAGGTCCTCACTTAAAGTACTAAAAGGAATTTACCTCCTTGGAGAATTGCAAAAGTCAATAATACACCGAGTCAACAGGAGATAAGATATGGTATAACTTTCTATTATGAAATCCCTAGCAGTGTTGATCAGTATTGATCAGTACATCTAAAGATCATTAAAGCAAAGTACATTATATGTAGGATAGTAGATATTACTTAAGACACTCTAAAATTTTAAAATGCAATTGTAATTTGGACATTGCTTGCTACAGTACTCAGAAGTACTTTTTAAAAACCATTTTTTTGTATGTCATCTAAGACTCAAAATCTGGTGGCATGCTCTGGGTCAGTTGGGAATATATCAGACCAAAGCTGGGCAAGAAAAACCTCCCTCTGCATAGATGTCTGGAAAGTTGCTGAAGGGTGGCCAACTGTTCTCTTGTCATTTAACCACTAAGTCATATAGTAGGCTTTGTCCATGTTCGCACCATTGTTGTTAGTTTTCTGGTGCAAGTGGGATCCAAAGCGTCAGCCTTGTTACAAACAAATGTGGATGGAGTGGGAACAGAGGGACACAGCCAGAGTGTCAGGAGGAGGTAAGACAGCTGGGAGGGGAAATACCACAGAGGATAAACAGATAGCCTTAGTAAATAGCCGGAAAGTATAGAGACTTGTCACAGGACAGCTGTGAACGTATTAAGTTTTGTAAAAAGTGCAATGTGTTAATTAGTGGAGAAATTAGGAAGAGTATAAGCAAAAATAAATCACCATGCTCTAACAATTATCCCTCATAGTGACAATAAAGATTGTAGGAGAAAGGTGGTAAGAAAAACAAGAGTGAGCCAGAGAGGCTGAACCACAGTCAGGGGAAAAATTTTCAAGATTGTCCCTTTACTCACCGAGAAAGTGGAATCATCACAGTGTCACCACAGGTCCCAGGTCACCATCACCTTGTGGATGTGACCCCTTTCAGGTTGAAGCTCATCAGTTTCTTTGTCAGGAAGGTAACAGAATGCTGGGAATCAGGTCCAACTTTCCATTCCAGGTACATCATGATTAAGGTGATAGCAATGGGCAAAAGGGACAGAAAGCAGTTTAGAGAAAGTATGGTTTAAAGAAAGAACTGAAAGATGTGTGCCGGGGGTTGGGAGAACTAGAAACAACAGGCCACAAGGAAATGTCCCACAGAAGCAGCACAGAAGCAGCACAAAAGATAATGCTGAGATCAGATGAAGGGAGACACAGGTGCTGAATAACCAAACATGCACATACCTCTACCAGAAGAGAAGCAAGCATCTAAAACTGAACAAAATTGGAGTGATAGAAGTGTCAAACAGGAAAAGGTATGATTTGAAAGCAATAAACATGTGCATTGTACATTAGAATTAATTCTATGTAAATCAAATCATTAAACACTTTTTTGTTTTCATCAAGAAGAATGTTATTGCGAGCATACCTGTGTTCCTATAATATAACATACAGGATATATATACATGCAGTGACTGCACTATGTAAAGGACCTTGGACTCGGCTGCATTATGTCAGAGTTCAGGCTCCATCATACATGCGTAGCATTATCTCAAAGTCTACATTCCGCTTTTGTCTCAGTCTAATAACTCCACTAAATAAGCAAATATCATGTTGCATTAGTAAATAAACATGATGCAGAGTTTCTACAAGGAGATGGGCGTCTTTAACTCATGAATCATTCTGGTGAGTGCCTCACAGTCTCAGTTTTACACCAAACATAAAGACGGCTGCATCACATTCAGCCAGGAATTAGTTTATCAGCATTTGGAAAGTATTTTAAAGGTATTACTGGAGATTGTCACATTAAGCAAAATCAGTCAAGCTTAGAAAGACAAACTCTACTTTTCTCATACAAGAAATCCAGATTTTACAAATATGATATGAAAGTAGAATTATTTGATAAGTAATGAAAAGAGGGACCAGAGAGACTAGCAAGGCACGTGGATATGATCAAAGCATGTTACATGCATTCAGGAAAACCTCATAATGCATCTCATTCATTTATATAACTCATATATGCCAATAATGCAACCACAGAATAAAAGGAAGCTTTTTGACTTTCTAAGTTTCTAACACATAAAAACAATGCGGCGTTGATGACTCTTATGGACCATTGACTGCTATGAGTTCTGTTCTGATTCCCAAACGTACATCATCTGGAAGTTGTATATAATAGGGCATTTTGATTTCCACAATAATCAAATGCCATATAAAAACCTGGTGCTTTCTATATTAATCTAAACATTACTAATAAAAAATAAGGTTTCCAATCTATAAATTTATCCCAGCATGACTACTCTCGTTAGTGAGACCTTGGCTTAGAATGAGGACATGGGAGCCTTCACAGCACTGGTACGATGAGCTGTCTTTTGGGGGGGAATCCATCAAGTCAGTAAAAGGCACTCCAGCCAAGCACACCTTTGAAGGAATTGAGTGATGGTTTTGATGAGCCTATTTGGCTATGCTCAGATATCAGTGTTTTATGTGAAGGTGTTTTTGTCTGGATCTGGAGCCAGGCTAAATTTCTAGCCACAAGACCCAGTAGAGCCAGTCAGATAATAGATGTGATAGAATCAAAATTAGTGAGATGGTTTGAGTGTTTGGCCCTTAAAAGACTCACATCGGAATTAAATTGCTTTGGTAGCAGTACTAAGAGGTGAGACTTTTAGAAGTTGATCAGGCCAACAGAACTTTCCCATTACAAGTGGGTTAGTGATGTTAGTATTAGAAGAGTGGGCTCCTTTAAAAAAAGCAGGGTGAGTTAAGCTTCTTGCTTTTCCACATTCTCACATGTAATTATATAGGAAGAAAACCTTTGCCAAAAGCTGGATCCTTAAAATTGGACTTCCTAGCACACAGAATTACAAGGATAGTCTGACCTTTGTGGCTTATCCAGTCTGGTAGTTTTTATAAAGCAGCTGCAGTAACAGAGAACAGGATGGTGACAGAGATCTACTTATTTGGGAGACAGCACATGAAAAGACTTCCTATCTGATTTACAGTGAATTTCTAAATTAGTAGATAATTTACAAGTGTTCAAACGATATGTATTGCCTTGGACTCTGCCTTAGCCAGTGTTCTTTTGCTGTGATGAAACACCATGGACACAGCAACTCCTATAAAGGAAACATACAAAGTTGGTGGTGGCCTACAGTTAAGACGTTTAGTCCATTATCGTCATGGCAGGAAGCCTGGTGGCACACAGGCAGGCATGGTGCTGGAGATGTAGTTGAGAGTTCTACATCTGGATCAGCAGGCAGCAGGATGAGAGTGAAATTGGACCTGGCTTCAGGTTCTGAAACCTCAAATTGCACCTCCAGTGACACACTTCCTCCCAAAAGGCCATGCCCAATCCCAAAGGTCACACCTACTCCCAGGAGGCCATACCTCCTAATAGTGCCACTCCCTATAAGTCTATGGGGCATTTTCATTTAAGCCAACACACACTCCTTGTTAAGTTAACATAGAAAATAATTCAGAAAATATGACTCAAACCTAAAAATATCAAGAAAAAAAATCCATACTTCTTGTCTATAAAAGATCATGTCTTTCTGTGACACTTTCAGAATATGTGAAAGCTTTCTGGGTTTCAATTTTTTCATCTGCATAATAGGGTCATCTACATGGTGATGAGAATAAAATTAACTGGTACAAGCAGAATGCTTGGCATATGATGGACTTCCCACACTGTTAGATAAATCCACATCAGTGTTGAATGAGACTACCCATTATACAGTGTAATAAAAGAAGGTGCTTTGCAATGACCAGCACTCTGCAAACCAAGGGAACAGCATCTCTCTCTTCCTAAGCTTTCCATGGTAAGAAGATGAAAGTCCAACCCTTAAGACCCATTATCCTCTCGAATTCTTTCAGAGATTGAGCCCTCCTGAATGGAGAGGGCTTCTAAGCAAGAGTAAGTCATCTTGCAGAATGAAACCTCAATTGTCTTGAGGTGTTTAGTATTATAGTCCAATTATGTAAAAATAAAATTATACCTAATTATGCAAACTTATCTCTTGGAATACCACAGTAGTTTTACACTTTCCTTACACCTGATGATAATCCTAATTTTCAGTAAAAGAGGTAATAATTTCAGTGATAGGTATAGTTTTTGTCTGTAGATTGGTTTCAACATGCCGTTAGTGGAGTGAGTTATGTAAGTGTGAAGTCATTATCATTATTAAATGCAGTATTTCTCCTGTACTGTTACTATAAAAACAGTGTCATCTTCACTAAAAGTAGAGCACATTCACAGGTTAAGTAGAATATGCAGAATACAATGGGGCTCTGAATAACATTCCAGTATGTTACTAATTAAACGAGAACTAATTGTTAATTAGAAATTAAAGAAATAAAAATGTGTTAATTTTAATTTGACACTAAATACTATGGGACTTTAACAGAGTGCAGATAAAGGCATTGCCTTATGTTTTATTAATATGTGCATAGTTTATCCATTGACACGTTGAAAACCCATTTTTAAACTTCCTCATTAATTGTTTTACATGAATACGTAGCCCCCTCTTATGCTTACCCCGAAGTCAGCTCTGCCTTTACTTTACAAAGACATCTGTGTACATAGTGGTCCTGAGCCTGGGCTCTGGCAGTCAAGTGTGTGGATCTGCATCCTGGTCAAACACCTTCTGTGTCACTTAGGACCAGTCACATAATCTCTGTGTTTTGGTTTCTTTGGCTGCAAAATGGGGATGAAAAATAGTGGCTGGCTCATAAAGCTGTGTGCTTAGTGCATAGCAGGTATCATGTGTCAGCTACCTACCACAGGATGGTCCAGTGGTCTTCAAGGTAGGATTTTAAGTACCAAAATTACCTAACACTAGTTAGTACTTCATGGAGATCTTCCATTAGGCTTCTAAGAGTGAATAGTTTTTAGAAAATTCATTTCCAGAGTGTTTTTTGTTTTTATTCCATAAGCTTTCCTAAGATATATCTGCCAAAAAGCGGCTTATCCTAACTATAGATTGTCATAGACAGTTTCTAATTGACTTTTGTCATTTACACTCATACAGGACCTTAAAGCAAAAGAAAGCTTCATAATTCCTTACCTCTGCCCCCCCCAACTCTCCCCTCTTCTCTCTCTCTCTCTGACTCTGTCTGTCTCTGTCTCTGTCTCTGTCTCTGTCTCTGTCTCTCTCTCTCTCTCTCTCTCTCACACACACACACACACACACACACACACACACACACAAACACACACGCATTCATCCTGCTGAGTCAATTCAGTGTTGCTCATATGTATATAAGTTCAAGACTGACCACATGGGGGTGGATAGCTGAATAACTGATTAGGGTACTCGTCCTTAGCGACAATTAATATTACCTCTCTTAGCAGCCATTAATAGTAGATAGTTTTTCATATAGGGATAGGACCTTATGAAATTTCCCCCATCCAGAATGTCAACTGGTGTTGTTACTGTGCTGGTCTTGTTTGTTTCAAGATATAGGTCCCTGTCATGTACATAAGACACTATCTCACAGCTGAATTCCCGGTCCCCTGGCTCTCAAAATCATTCTTCCCTATCTACTGCAAAGTTTCCTGAGCCATAGGTGTAGGGAGTGTGTTGTAGCTGGGGAAGGGCAGCCCAAGTCAGTTGCAGTTTTCCTTGAAGTAAGGACCTACTCCAGGAGTAAGATACATATGGGTTATGGCAATCCCTTCACGGTACACAAGGTTCTTAAGATTACCAAGAAAACCGGAATTCCACGGGACCCTTGTAGTTTATTTTAATTCCCCTAGCCAGACAGAAATGACTGATTATTAGTGCAACATTCTGGATTGGGAGGAGGCTCTTTACATTCATATACTGCCAGGAGAGTATATTTGATACCCAGTAGTCTGCAAGTATACTGGCCAGGCAAACTAACCTAGAGAGCTCAGAAATCGTAGAAAGCACTCCAATCATACAATCTGTCCAATAAGTTTAAAATATTGCACTAACCTCAATTCATATAATGTCAAATAAATTTAAAATATTGCAATCAACCAGGGGAAAGAGAGGAAATTGGTTGAAACTGTAAAACATGGTTGTGATTGGCGGGACCATGCTCTTTGTATCACAGGTTACATGGTGTTGATGTGCTGTGCTTTCTGAAGGCAAATCAGCCTTCCCTGTGAATATGTGTGAGGAAAACCAGAATTGAAATTTGAGCTATGTGGCTCAGGAAGAGCTGCCAGGGACAGTGGTCTGGACATGCTGGTGAAGAGACAAAATGTACATGACTAAAGATGTAGTTGGCCAGCTCACTTGTTGGAAATCTATGGAGTTTATTTGCATTCAGTAGACACACTATTTTAGGGCAGAATGGGAACTTCTAGACGTTATCAGGAGGTGACATGAGATAGCTGTCCACGAAGAAGTGACAAAGTTATGACTTGATCTTAATACTTTTTGTCAACTGATGAAAGGCCAATGCTCTCATAGTCTACGTATTTTGTCTTAGTCTATTTTACAAACTACTAGCAATGTTTACTATGTACACATACTTTATTTTACCGACAAATTATAAATATGTACATTTATGTAGTATAATATAATAAAATGTAAATTAGTAAATAAAGCTAATTAACATATCAATCACCTATTTGTCATTTTTTGTGTTAAAACATTTGAAATTGACTACTGTTTATAACTATGAAATACATTATTAAGTCTCTGATGTATGACAAATCTTCAAACCCAGTCCTTCTCTTGCTCTGAAACTTCATTCATCTTCTGAATTTTAATTTTCTTACTTGTTGTACTATTTTGAGATAGTGTCTCACCCTGCATCCCTGGCTGGCTTGAAACTCAGTAGTGTCCGAGACTCAACTTGACCTCATGGGGAATCCTCTTAAGTGCTTGGGCCGCAGGCCTGTGCTACCAAGCCCAGCTTCCTACCTTTTTCTAACCTCCTTACTCGTACCTAATGCCTCCTTCACTCGTGCCTCAGAAGATACAAGCTCACCTACTACTTATGCTCAGGATTTCTTACAAGTTGCACATGCCTTCTTATTTTCTGCATCAGAATCAACTATATAAACTCCTATTATGTGTTACTTCCAGCACGATGGGTATCAGAGAGCAGGAGAAAGTATGTATGAGGACGGACGCAAGCACAGATGCAGAGAAAAATGGCATCATCTTCAAAGGCTTGCTCAAAAAGCCAAAATTGATGAGAGAAGCCTGATTTGATGTGACTAGAGTCAGAGATTACATGCCAGGTATCAGTTCTAAACAATGTATATTTAGAAACTGTTAGAGCTCTTGGCCAGAGTCTACCAATTCGGCATGCACATCTCTCCTTGAAGACTATGAAGCATTTCATTACAGAATGCCCCATTCCTGCCATCTTGCTAGCTTTATTTAGTTGTTACTTTCTACTGATAAAGAAATAGACTCTTTACACTATAGAGGAAATCATTAAATCTATATTTGGAAACTGCCTTATGCCAATATGTTGCAAAAATAAACGTGAACTGTTCAGGAAATACAAGTTGCAGCTACATTCAAACTTCCTAAGAGACACCAGGGAGACCACTGTTTCAGAGACTTGAAAGGACATTTCTACAACAGAAGGCTAACTATTGAATTCAGTAAGGAATACACCTGAAGGTTTCATTATATCTAACTTTCTAGTACTGCATAAATAACACACACACACACACACACACACACACAGACAGAGAGAGAGAGAGAGAGAGAGAGAGACTAGATTGCCAGTTATTCTTTAAATTGTTTTAAAGATATAGAAACACAGCTTAGTACGAAAGAAGTCTTTCTGCAGGTTAATGGTTGTATTCTTAAAGAATCTTGAAATATCGAATTTATTTAGTTAAAGCAGTAGCTCAAGTTGCTAAAAGAGAAAACATGGACAGTAAAGTAGGTAAGGATTTGGTCAAGACCTCAAAATTATAGTAAACAAAAATAGAAGTAGACAGATGAGACTACACAAAAACAAACAATAGAGAAGTGGGAAAAGTCAGTACTCTACATCTGACAAAGAGTTAATAGCTAGAACAGATGTTGAAATTTTAAAAGCCAATAGACAAAGGGGGGGGGCAATTTAACTGGGCAACAAGGTTAGACAGACATCTCTCAAATGAAGATATCCAAAAGGCTACAAACAGTTATCTGAAAAAAAAATCAACATTTTGAAATATCAGGGATATGCTACAAGGACTTATTGGCTAACATAAGTAAAAGTGGCTATTATTGAAATGACAAAGGGTGAGTGCTGGAGAGGATGTAGAGAAAGGGAACCCTTGTGCTGTGCTGGCAACACTTATAAAACCACTATGGGAAAGTAGTACAGTTTAAAGGTGGAACGGCAATGTGATACAGCAGACCTATACTGAGTATATACTGAACGGAAATGAGGTCAGACTGCTGAAGAGAGATCTGTGGCACTAACCACAATATTCTAGAACCAGAAACCATTACATGCTCATCAGCCAATGAAAAGGTTTTAAAAACTGGAATATTACTTAGGAACAAAAAGAATAAGATCTTGTCCCTTGTAACGGTGTTGATGGATCCAAAGATGGTTATGCTAAATGAAATAAGCCAGCCTGAGAAAGGAAGACAGCAACTGTGTGACCATTCACATACAGTGAACAGAAGAATTAATAGTTTAGAAAATGATAACTATGTGTGATTGCTCACTGATGAGGTATGGAAGAGTTAATTGTATACAGTTTGACAGGAGAGTGGTAGTTACCAGAGGCTAGGCAGGATAATGAGGAGAGAGGACAAAAGAGAGAAGTAAGCCAGACCTGGAGGTGCATGCCTTCAATCCCAGCACTCAGGTGGCAGAGCCTTGCAGAACTCTGAGTTCTAAGCCAGCCTGGTCTATATAGCAAGTTCCAGGACAGCCAGGAGTGCGCAGAGTAAGCCCTGTCTCAAAAGAAAAATGAATTAAGTCAGTAAGTTATAATTACCTAATATTAAGAAGCTCTATCATGCTAATGTGCAATAAGATGATTAGAAATAGCAATAATGTTCTGTAAGTTATAAAAGATAGGACTCTGAATGTTTTGATCATATAAAATAAGTCTTTTAAGGATACATATATTTAATTATATATATTTAATCTGATTTGAACAATGTTGAGTGTATGCAGGGACACACACACTACATTAATATATGTGATTTTATGCTTTCATTTGTCATAAAAGTAATTTGCAGTAAATTTTTATGATGTGTAGGGAGGTATAGGCTCTCAAATAAATCATTTCTTTCTATTGGAATTTCGGGGACTTGGCTTGGCTTGCTTTAGTAGCTGCTGTTGTGCTAATACAAGCTAGCCATCTTATGGTAGATCTAGCTCTCAAAGAAGGGAAGGAATTCTAAAATTGCCAGAAATATCTGAAGCCCACCTAGCAGCACCCACTAAACCTCCAATTTTAGAAAGATGCTATTTTTTTTACCAAAAATATGCATTAGAATAAGTTTTTCTAAACAAAGTAACTACTACATTATTCTGGCATACATATATCACTGCAAAGGTGTTCTGAATCTTACACAAACGTAAGTACTGTGTACTGTGTTGGCTGCAAACAAAAATTATTCTAAACTTAACAATAAAATTGTAATTGTTTAAATGATCATTATTGAAGTTTTAAAATGATATCAATAATCAAAGCATTGCAAGGGATATTCATTGAGAGCTTCTAGATTATTTTAATTCTGTTTAGAAAAGCATTTAATTAAAGAATTCCACAAATATGTGAATATGTACATATGTGTGTATGTTAAATGTCTAAGTATTTTAAAGATAACTGAGTTCAAAATATCCAATTAGCCAAATGTCCCCTTTCCCATATACCTATTAGAACATATCCAATTATCTTGAAAAGGCAATTAAAATTACAATTAATAATCTTAATACTAAGACGTGTTCTAATTCATTTGATAATTACATTTCCCACAGAGATACTGTCAACATCAACTGTGAAGCTGTAGCCCCACCCTGTTTACAACTCTGAGAGACAATCTGCTCCCTGCTTGGCGGCACCCCAGGGCCCCACTCCAGCTTTTTTTCACAGGCAACACGTGAAAGCAAACATGTCTGTTTTATGCTTTATGACTTTAATCCTGATGTTTGGCATTAGAAATTATATTTATGTGTCACACATGGCAGAATGACTTAAGTAAGTAAAAGAATAGCAGCAGCCTTTCACTTCAAGTTACAAAGTAGAAACCTTTTGGTTATAGGTGCTAAAGCTATCTGTAATGGGAAGTTCAAGCCATTTTCATTCCCTTGTTTATGAAGCGGCATTGAGTATTTGGTCTAAGCTCTCTGGGTATCTAGCTTCAGAAATTTTTCATGAATTAAACTAGGTCATAAACATAGAGAAAATCAAAAGACAATATTTCAAGGTTGACTCATGAGTCCTAGATTCTGTTATTTCTCTTATATGTACTGATTTTGATAACAAGAAAAAGAATAAATGTAATATTTTGATTTCAAAAATATACTTCAAGTAAAGGTACCATTTAAACAAGGATGTAGTTTACATTATTTATTGCTACTTTTCTCAAAATATGCATTAGAATAAATAGTTTTCTAAACACCAAAGTAAATACAGTACATAGCTCTGGCATATTTATTTCACTGAAAAGGTGTTCTGAATCTTAGACAACATAAATACTAAGTAGTGTGGTGGTTGCCATAGTAACCAGTAAATAGGAACATAAAAATACATGCAATTTTTCAAATGTAGCCACTTTTTTCATAAATATTCATTTTTATATGTAAAAGATTATTCAATTCTTGCTTTTGTTCCCTTTTTGAGAAAGAAACGTGTAATTCCTTAGGAATAAAAGATCACGATGTAGCAGCTGAACAGGCTGAAAAGTTTGAAAGGCAATGGAAAAATCTGAACATTTTTAAGGTTGATTTTCCAAAATAAAGGTAGAAGTTTTCTCTTTCATTATATATTACTTTAATGAGTAGACGTCTCCAAATAAGACTAAAAAGTACAAAGTCATTTTCTCTAAAAGGTGAAATGCTCTTTTATTTTGCTTAAGTTCATTACGCACAGATCTTCAACAAATACAGCATTTGACGTCGGGAAGCTGGAAGCCTCTTCATAGGAGAAGTTCAGGAGGTTTCAAGCTAAGCCAGGAACCTCCACTGAATCCTTTTTTCTCTCAGCTGTTAAAATAGTGTTTTACAGGTGACCTGGCGTACTAGTAAAATCTTATGAATTCTACTTATGGCTTAGTGAGACTCAACGCATATTTGAAAGAGAAAAGCATTTCTGTAAAATACACTGTGACTTCGGAATCTGCCGGAAGATACTGGCAAGCCAACCACAGCAAAAGAGAAAATCTGCTCAACTATTATACGAAAGCAAATCTCTTAAATTTGATTATGTAAACTAGTACTTCCAATTTGTTTCAATAAGAACTATTATGTAACATGCTCCTGGTATGAAATATAACATTTTTTTAACTTTCTTTTTTTTTCCAATATTTATTAGATAACTTCTTCATTTACATTTCAAGTGTTATCCAGAAAGTTCCCTATACCCTCCCCCCTCCCGGCCCTGCTCCCCTACCCTCCCACTCCCACATCTTGGCCCTGGTGTTCCCCTGTACTGGGGCATATAAAGTCTGCATGACCAAGGGGCCTCTCTTCCAATGATGGCCAACTAGGCCATCCTCTTCTATATATGCAGCTAGAGACATGAGCTCAGGGGGTACTAGTTAGTTCATGTTATTCTTCCACCTATAGGGTTGAAGACCCCTTCAGCTCCTTGGGTACTTTCTCTAGCTCCTTCTTTGGGAACCCTGTGTTCCATCTAATAACATTTTAAAGATCACTGCCTAGGCAGNTTCCAATGATGGCCAACTAGGCCATCCTCTTCTATATATGCAGCTAGAGACATGAGCTCAGGGGGTACTAGTTAGTTCATGTTATTCTTCCACCTATAGGGTTGAAGACCCCTTCAGCTCCTTGGGTACTTTCTCTAGCTCCTTCTTTGGGAACCCTGTGTTCCATCTAATAACATTTTAAAGATCACTGCCTAGGCAGAGGTGACAAAATATTGCTCTAGGGTTCATCTTGTTCCCTTCTTGTTAAAGAAGCCATGTGCTATAGACTGAGTAGTCTTCCAAGTAAAAAACAATTGGAGGCGCTCTCATCATACATATATATGATTCTTTACAGCTTTATTGAAACCATTACTTATGCAAGAATGACAGAAATAATTCTCATGATTTTACTAAAGTTTCTTCTATGTAAAAATTAAACAAATCCAGTATATCCATCCCATTTAACAAGAGCCATAGACACTATCAAATTCTGCATATGCTATCTGATTTATCTGTAGATGCACATGAATTTAATTGCTTCTCCATCCTAACTGAGCATCATGCCCAAACCTTTATCAGTTTGAGCTATGACAGCAAAATTAGCATGGATTTCTATTTTCTTCCTCATAATTTCAAGTATAGAAGAGTCATTCTTCTTTTTAAAGTGTGTGTGTGTGTGTGTGTGTGTGTGTGTGTGTGTGTGTGTGTGTGATCTTGAAGGCCAGAAGCATTTTATCACCTGATTTTGGAGTTATATACATCTGTGAACCACCTGACACAGGTTCTAGGAATCAATTTTAAAGCAGCATATGCTATTAGCCACTGAAGCAGCTCTTTAGCCCAGAAGAGTCATTCATATTTGTTATCATTCTGTCTAAACTACACTCCACAGTTACCTGGCAACAGCCAGGTGTGCCTGACCAACTATAAAAGGGGCTGCTTGCCCCTGTTCTCTCTCTTGCCTTCTTGTTCTTCCCTTCTTGTTCCTGCTCTGTCCTCTCACCCCCTCTCATTCCCAACGCCACTCTCTCCATGTTCTCATGGCTGGCCTCTTCTCCACTACTTCTCTACTTTTTCTCTCTGCCTTTCTCTGCCTCTACTACCCTTTGACTCCTCTCCCCATGTCCTGAATAAACTTTATTCTTATACTATATTGCCATGTGGCTAGTCCCTCATGGGGAAAGGATGCCTTGGCATGGGCTGCTGAGACATCCCCTTCCCCTACACCTTACCACACCTCCATAGAACATAGTCTTTCTCTCTTTATCTTTTTGTAAACACATCATATGGTGCTGTGACTCTAAGAATATGACTTCATTATTTCCCTTTCAAGTTAGAAATTTTTGCCTCATCTAAAGGACATACTTTGTGTCTTCTCTTAACCATACCTGCATTGGCAACATCATGGTTCTTGCAATTTGGAACAATTATAAAGTCAAAGGAACTCTTCTTGAGAACACAGCAGCCATAGCAGTCACTCTAAAAGCCAAGAGGATCAGTTACTATGGGTGGATAAAGCACGTCTCAAGTAGGCAGAGGAAGATGTCATTCAACACAATCACATTCCTCTGTAGAGTATGGAACTAAAATTTGTGAAGTTTGATTATTTCCAGCTATCTCCTCCTCTTGGGTGTGTTTGCTTCTTTTTGTTCTAGAACTATCAGATGTGCTTTTAAGTTGCTAGTGTAGGATCTCTCCAATTTCTTTATGAAGGCACTCAGAGCTATGAATTTTCCTCTTAGCCCTGTTTTATTGTGTCCCATAAGTTTGGGTATGCTGTGCCTTCATTTTTGTTAAATTCTAGAAAGTCTTTAATTTCTTTATTTTTATCCCTGACCAAGTTATCATTGAGTAGAGAGTTGTTCAGTTTCCATGAGTGTGTGGGCTTTCTGTTGTTTTTGTTGCTACTGAAGACCTATGTTCATAACAGCCTTATTTATAATAGCCAGAAGCTGAAAACAACCCAGATGCCCCTCAACCAAAGAATGGATACAGAAAATGTGGTATATTTATACAATGTAATACTGCTCAGCTATTAAAAATGAGGACTTTAAGAACTTTGCCAGCAAATGGATGGAACTAGCAAATATCATCACAAGTAAGGTAACCCAGACCCAAAAAGACACATATAGTATGTACTCACTGATAAGTAGATATTAGCCAAAAATTTCAGAATACCCACAATACAACTAACAGACCATATGAAGCTTAACAAGAAGGAAGGCCCAAATATGAATGTTTCAATTACACTTAGAGGGGACAACAAAATAATCATTGGAGGCAGATGGAAGGATGCACCTGGGTTGGAAAGAAGAAGAGGAGGGAAAAGGGAGGCAGGATCAGGTATGAGAAGAGACAGGAGAGAAGTCCAGAGGGCCAGGAGAATGTATACAAATATGTAACAGTGGTGGTGGGGGGAACCACTAGAAAGTCCCAAACTCCAGGAATGCAAGAGTCTCCCAGGATTCACTGGGAATAATATTAGCCAAAATGCCCAACAGCAGGGAGATAGAACCTGAAGAGACTACCTCCAGTAGATAGACATGGCCCCTAGCTGAGAGATGGGGCCACTCACCCATCTCAAAATCTTTAACCCAGAACTGTTATTATTTAAAGGAAACAGGGACAAAAATGGAGCAGAAACTGAAGGAAAGGCCACCCAGAGACCACTCTACCTTGGGATCCATCCCATGCACAGACAGCAAAACTTGCCACTATTGCTGATGTCAAGAAGTGCTTGCAGACAGGAGTCTGGTATGGCTGTCCTCTGAGAGGCTTGCTAGCAGCTGACTAAGACAGACACAGATACTCACATCCAACCATTGGACTGAGCCAGGACCCCAATGGAAGAGTTTGGGGAAAGACTGAAGGAGCTGAAAGGATTGCAACCCCACAGGAAGAACAACAATATCAAACAATCTGACACCTCAGAGCTCCCAGGGACTAAACCACCAACCAAAGAGTACACATGGAGGGACCCATGGCTCCAGTTGCATATGTAGTAGAGGAGTACCATATCTGGCATTGGTGAGAGGGGAGCCCCTTGGTCCTTTGGAGGCTTGCTGCCTGCCCCAGCATAGGGGGATGCTAGGGAGTGAGGCAGGAATGGGTTGGTGGGGGAGCACCCTCTTAGAGGCAAAGAGGAGGAGGAGGGGCGGGGAGTTCATGAAAGGGAAACTGGTAAGGAGGACAACATTTGAAATGTAAACAAATAAAACGATTAATGAAAATAAAATAAAATGATGAAGTTCATCTAGAATTTTTTATCTATTATTTTTTGGATCATAGTTAACTACGAGTAATTAAAAACCACACAATATGAAACTATGGATAAGGGGAACTGTTTTGAGTTCAACCAAAATAGTATTCAACATGTACAAGATAAAAAAGTATCACAGCAAAACGCATTGCCTTCACTGAACTCACAGCTGCTACAGCAGTGTAAGAGCTTCCAACTCTGGTGTAAGCCATTAACATATACAACTTTATAATTCAAGTAGTCGCATTATCCCATGTGCTTGGAACGTACCATTTAATTTTCTATCTGCCAGGAACAGCTGAATCTCAGAAAAAAAAATTCAAAATTAAATTGAGAGACTATTTAATAATAACAACAATAATAATAGCAACCCAACAATCTTTGGGGAAATCGTTTATCCATCTCCACTCACATTACTACATTCAGCTATCTTTGGGTATTCAAAACATAGCTTAAAATCTGTAATGATCTAACATGAAAGACAAGAAACTGTCCAGTTTCCTAGAAATGAGAAAGAAATGCTACCACCTGCATTAATGTTGGCATTTCAACCAAAGAAGCTTTGACTCCCTCAATTTTGTGAAATGACATTTTTTACTTTTCCACTTGGGATACTTCATTCACATATGTTCCCTGATTCACAAACTTAATGCCTCTTTTTTCTGCCTGTCTCCTTTTCTGAACACAATAACACACATTTATATGCTCTTATGTTCATGTGCTTAAGATATCATTTTTTACTTGCTAAGATAATTTCTATTGTGCATTTTCAACTTCAGTAAATTTGACTCGTAAACTGAAGTGATGACCATCTTCTCAGAGCTTGCAAAATCTCAAGGTTTTATTCATTCAATTAGAAGTAACATAAGTTAAGATGTAGTACTCTGAAAAGGTCACTATCTAAGTGGCTGCAAAGAATTGCCTTATTTTCAATACTTAAGTTGTCAGCATAGCCTCTAGTGGCCTGCCCCAAAGAAGTCATCAAAATATAATGCTTTGTAATAAACATTCAAAAGCTAAGATTTCCATTGCACTTGATGAAACATTTGCTAATTTTAATATACAATGGTTCCAACAGATGGTGACTTCTGTGTTGTGTGTGGGTATGGAAATGCCAGATAATAAACACAGAGTTCAAACAACAACTTGAGTCATCAGCTTTGGCAAGCTGAGCCATCTTGCAAGCTCTCAACCAAGAGATAGTTTTTACTTAAAGACAAGTCATATATAGATAGTAGAAACACACATGTGTTACCTGTAACACTGATGATAGTACTTTAAAAATGTGACCCAGTACTTCAGTGTCCATTGGGGTGAAACAAAGGATGCATATCCTGATGAGTCTTACAAAATCAATCTGTCTGTTTGTTTGTTTGTTTACAGATTCAGATATTTTTCTTAACTTTCTTGTTCTTTTGAGTTTTTTATCGGTTATTTTATTTATTTACATTTTAAATGTTGTCCCTCTTCCCCATTTCTCCTCTGTAAAGCCCTCATCCCATCCCCTTCCCTCCTGCCTCTATGAGGGTGCTCCCACCCCCTCCACCCACTCACACCTCACTGCCCTAGCATCCATATATTCTGTGGCATCAAGCCTCCACAGGACCAAAGGCCTCTTTTCCCATTAATTCCAGAGAAGGCCATCCTTTGCTACACATGCAACTGGAGCCATGGGTCCCTCCATGTGTACTCTTTGGTTGGTAGTTCAGTCCCTGGGAGATCTGGGGGTGGGGGTCTAGTTAGTTGATTTTGCAATCCTCTTCAGCTCCTTTATTCCTTCCCCTAATTCTTCCATTGGGGTCCCCTTGCTCAGTCCA
The DNA here is from genome assembly GCA_902729485.2 of Mus minutoides. Classification (NCBI taxonomy): domain Eukaryota; kingdom Metazoa; phylum Chordata; class Mammalia; order Rodentia; family Muridae; genus Mus; species Mus minutoides. Next base: position 896,961 of record LR750052.1, read on the forward strand.
ATGGTTGGCTGCGAGCATCCTCATCAGTATTTGACAGGCACTGGGAGAGCCTCTCAGGAGACAGCTATACCAAGCTCCTGTCTGCAAGCACTTCTTGGTATCAACAATAGTGTCTGGGTTTGGTGTCACAGAGGGTCAGGAAATTGAATGGAGGTGTGTATCAGAGGATGGTGAGAAACTGGGGGTATCCACTAGAAAGTCCCAGATGCCAGGGAAACAAGAGGCTCCAAGGACCCAGTGGGAATGACATTAGCCAAAATACTTAACAAATGGGAAAGAGAAGCTGTAGAGACCATATCCAGTGGATAGGTGTGGCTCCCAGCTGGGAGATAGGGCCACCCACCCATCTCAAAAGTTTTAACCCAGAATTGTTTCTGTCTAAAGGAATTGGTATCTTTCTTATGCTCAAAGGGTCACAGAGTAGACTCTTAGTGGGCAGCCCATGTTAAATTCCCTGAGATGGTAACCATAAAAGCACATTTCCTGTACAAGCTCAAAAAAAGAGGTCTAAAGTAGCTGTGCAGAATGTGATTAAACAATTCCTATACATGCCATCAGAGACTGTCCCACCTAGGGATCCATCCCATCTCCAGACACCAAACTTTCTTGCTTTTAATGATAATTTAATGGCTTCAAGCCTCGTGGTTGATAGTTATTGTAATTCTTATACCAAGACCCTAACATCTGCTAACCATTTAGGGTAACTTCAAGCATGATTGTAATAAGCACAGGGAACTCTGTGACATGGCTAAGGCGTCATGCTAGGTAGCCTGGCCCTCTTTGAAACTGAGTAAGCAAGAAATCTGCCTTGTTTGCAGAGTTCAGTATAAACAGACATGTGTTTGACCATCTGGGAGGGGTGGTCAATTGAAAATTTTAGGATCTTAAAGAAAGATTCAAATTCTGGTTAAATATTTACGACTACTAACATAAGATAGGGTAGGATGTCACCCAGATTGCCCATGCCATCTTCTGTGACCCTTACTGGTTTTCTTCTAAATATTTTTCTCTGCTTTCACCAACCTGAAGTGAGGGAAATTATTGATGGAGCCTGGAAAAGTAAAAACATACCTAACTCTAAAAGAAGGAAAGAATTAATTTGATAATTAGACAGCTTAGTTTAACCTAGAAACATGTAGTAACAAATTACTACCCAATCACGAAAGAAGTCACTTGATATGCACTCACTGATAAGTGGATATTAGTCCAGAAACTTAGAATACTCAAGATACAACTTGTAAAACACAAGAAAATCAAGAAGAACGAAACCAAAGTATGCATACTTCATTCCTTCTTAGAATAGAGAACAAAACACCCATGAAAGCAGTTACAGAGATCCTAAGACGAAAGGATGGACCATCCAGAGATTACCCCACTTGGGGATCCATCCCATAATCAGCCACCAAATGCAGATACTATTGCATATGTCAGCAAGATTTTGATGAAAGGACCCTGATATAACTATCTCGAGTGAGGCCATGCCAGTGCCTGGCAAACACAGCCGGGGATGCTCACATTCATCTATAGGATGGAACACAGAGCCCCCTATGGAGGAGCTAGAGAAATTACTCAAGGAGTTGAAGGGGTCTACAACCCTTTAGGTGGAACAACAATATGAACTAAACAGTACCCCCAGAGCTCATGTCTCTAGATGCATATATAGAAGAAGATGGCCTAGTAGGCAATCACTGGGAAGAGAGACCCCTTGGTCTTACAAACTTTATATGCCCCAGTACAGGGAAATGCCAGGGCCAAGAAGTGGGAGTGGGTGGGCAGGGGATCAGGGCAGGGGGGGGTATAGGGAACTTTCGGGATAGCATTTGAAATGTAAATAAAGAAAATAATAAAAAATGACAAAAAGTCAAAAAAAACCTAGCACATAAAAAAAATTAAACAATCAATTAGTTGCATATAACGTACAGGGAAACAACTATTGCAGTATCCAAGCAGCCTAGTACCAAATGAGCTCAGCTTTGTCCTGTGATAGCTGACAGGACACACACATGTATGGAATGTGAGGAGTGTCATTTCAGGGCTGTAAAGCCTATTCCTTCCATTCTCTGGTTCAGTATGTATTTAGGAAGAAAATAATCTAAAAATTTTCCTTAATCTTAGATTTGAGGCTATAGACCTATCTTCTCTCTTTTGAGGGCCTATTTCAGAAATGGGTTGATTTATTTACTAGACTGACATCAAGAAAACTTGGTTTTGTGTTTTGGCTCCTTCTCATCGGATACTTCATAGTTCCTTAACTAAACACACACACACACACACACACACACACACACACACACACACACACAGAGAGAGAGAGAGAGAGAGAGAGAGAGAGAGATCCCGAAAAAGAAAAAGATCATTTGAGCCTTCTAAACGCAGGAAAGTAAGCATGCATGCATCAGGCTTCACACCAGAATATCTATTCAAATATGTTACCTACTTAAATGTGCAAAATACAATCATTAAAATGCTAGGCAACATGAAAGAATCACTTTATAAATTTGGAGTAAGCTACAAAGTTGTAACTAGGACATAATTTTCAGAAACTGGGACATAGGCTATAGCTCAGACGTAGTCTACCTGCCTACCATGCATCAAGCTATGTTCAGTCTCTAATGCCTCCATAAATAAATAACAAAATAAACAACACTTTACAGGAAAACATCAAAAACAAAACTGAAACGCAATAAGAAACAAATACTTAAGTAGGGAAAACCCTCAAAGATATGGGCACAGGGGGAAAATTCCTAAACAGAACAGCAATGGCTTGTGCTGTAAGATCAAAAATTGAAAAATGGGACCTTATAAAATTGCAAAGCTTCTGTAGGGAAAAAGTCACTGTCAATAAGACAAAAAGGCCACCAACAGATTGGAAAAGAATTTTTACCAATCCTAAATCTGATAGGGGACTAATATCCAATATATACAAAGAGCTCAAGAAGCTGAACTCCAGAAATTCAAATAACCCCATTAAAAATGGGGAACAAAGCTAAACAAAGAATTCTCAACTGAGGAATACCAAAGGGCTGAGAAGCACTTGAAAAATGTTCAACATCCTTAATCATCAGGGAAATGCAAATCAAAACAACACTGAGATTCCACCTCATACCAGTCAGAATGGCTAAGATCAAAAATTCAGGTGACAGCAGATGCTGGTGAGAATGTGGAGAAAGAGGAACACTCCTCCATTGCTGGTGGGATTGCAAGCTTGTACAACCACTCTGGAAATCAGTCTGGTGGTTCTTCAGAAAACTAGACATAGTACTACCGGTAGATCCAGCAATACCTTTCCTGGGCATATACCCAGAAGATGTTCCAACTGGTAATAAGGACACACGCTCCACTATGTTCATAGCAGCCCTACTTATAATAACCAGAAGCTGGAAAGAACCCAGATGTTCCTCAACAGAGGAATGGATACAGAAAATGTGGTACATTTATACAATGGAGTACTACTCAGGTATTAAAAACAATGAAATTACGAAATTCCTAGGCAAATGGATGTATCTGGAGGATATCACCCTGAGTGAGGTAACCCAATCACAAAAGAAGTTACTTGAGCCAGGCATGGTGCTGCACGCCTTTAATCCCAGCACTTGGGAGGCAGAGGCAGGCGAATTTCTGAGTTCGAGGCCAGCCTGGTCTACAGAGTGAGTTCCAGAACAGCCTAGGCTACACAGAGAAACCCTATCTCGAGAAAGAAAAACAAAGGAAAGAAAGAAAGAAAGAAAGAAAGAAAGAAAGAAAGAAAGAAAGAAAGAAAGAAAGAAAGAAAAGAAGTCACTTGATATGCACTCACTGATAAGTGGATATTAGCCCAGAAACCTAGAATACCCAAGATACAACTTTCAAAACACAAGAAAATCAAGAAGGAAGACTAAAGTGTGGATACTTCATTCTTCCCTAGAATAGAAAATAAAATATCCATGGAAAGAGTTGCTAAGACAAAGTTTGGAGCTAAGATAAAAGGATAGCCCATCCAAAGACTACCCCACCCGGGGATCCATCCCATAATCAGCCACCAAACACAGTCACTACTGCATATGCCAGCAAGATTTTGCTGAAAGGACCCTGATATAGTTGTCTCCTGTGAGGCTTTGTCAGTGCCTGGCAAATACAGAAGTGGATGCTCACAGTCATCTATAGGATGGAACACAGGGTTCCCCATGTAGGACCTAGAGAAAGTACCCAAGAGCCAAAGGGGTCTGCAACCCTATAGGTGGACCAACAATCAGTACCCCTAGAGCTCGTGTCTCTAGCTGCATATGTAGCAGAAGATGGCCTAGTCGGCCATCATTGGGAAGAGAGGCCCCTTGGTCTAGCAAACTTTATATGCCCCAGTACAAATACTGTCAATAGGGAGAGGGAGACACGTTTCTGTAGCCAGAGGTCAAGGATGCACATGAGCACATACCAGGGACATTAAGAAGATGATTATGGTCAAAAGAATAAAGAACATGGGGACTGTGTCAATCAATCAGGCTTGATCTTGAGTGATAAGGTATTATGTTAAACCAAAGTTCCTACTGAACAAATGCATGAACATAATTGTTCCTATGAATTCTTTTAACAGGTGGTCAGAATGAAAATGAAATGTTACAGGGAGTGGTGTTAGTGGAGGTGTGGCCTTGTTGGAGTAGGTGTGGCCTTGTTGGAGGAAGTGTGTCATTCGGGTTTAGGCGTTAGATTTCAAAACCTCAAGAAAGACCTGGTAGCTTATTGTCTCTTCCTGATGCTTGTGGATCTGGGTGTAGAACTCTCTGCTTCTTCTCCAGCACTAAGTCTGCCTGCATGCTGCCATGCTTTCCACCGTGTCAACAACTGACTAAACTTTAGAACTGTAAGCCAGCCCTAATTGAACATTTTCCTTTATAAGAGATGCCATGGTTCTGGTATCTCTTCACAGCAATAGAAACCCTAACTATGATACCACTTAAAATAAAGAATATGAATATGTTTGACTATTAAATTGCTGTCGGATCTCAACTGTCTTTTGAAATAGCAGAAAAGTAATCATTCATAGAAGTTCCCAGGTCAGAAAGAAGTGATCCTCGGACAGCATTTGTACAAAGGAAGCAGTAGGACCAGTAACCAGTCCAGCCTCACTCACCTTCATTCTATCAACAACAATAAACAAACAAAAGCAGCCACATAATTCTTTTTCTCTTTTAACTTGGGACATTTCAAAACGGTTAGAGAAGATACACATATCATAAAAGAGTTTCATAACTAAAGCAATGGAACAATAACACCAATAAAGGAAATATATTTCTATTATCAAGCCAAGGATATAATTACTATTTTATTAAACAGCTGAAGAAAATACAACTAAAGAAAATGGTCCTACAGATTTTGAAATCATGGAGAGTGTCCCATGTACAAAACTGTTTGCAACTGGGTCAAGAAGAAGTTCTAATATTACTTGTAGGTCAGAGATGTGGGAGTTTCTAAACTCTCATGGACTCATTTTTCTATCTATCTCAAGCATGCAGATGGAGCTGTTGATGGAAACAGCATTCAGGAATCACTCTCTCTATATATATCTCAAGTCACAGAGGCTCTATAAGAAGTTTAGGGTCCAGTGTCTTAGGTTTGATGTTGTCTCTGTTCCTTTCCATCTCATCTGCTTTGTGGAGATGATAACAGCATCAGCTTATTTATCCAACAAGACTAAGGATTAAACAAGAAAGCATATGTGGACATGCCTGATAATTATAATCCCTAGCCCCTGGTTTTATACTTGTGTCTGCCCTTGTACCATTCAAGAATTTTTGGAGGTGGTAGAATATATCTAAGGGTTTCTTTGGTATCAGAGAAGATGTAGTTACACATGAGCTGCCATTGGAGAGTGTTTACTTCCTTGGTGTTGGATTTCTAATCATGCCATAGTTGGACAGCTTGAGTTGCTTTGAATGTAGTATGGATGCTGTTATCTGTCAGTAAGAGAAATAGTTTTCAGTCCAATTCTTCAAATAGAAGTAGAACATTGGCCCAAAGCTACACACCCATATTAGTCAGTGCTTCCTATGGCTTGGATGGGGTTTGTCCCTCATGGATCCATGTATGAAAAGCTTGGTCTTGAGGATGGCCTTGTTGCTGTGTGGGTGAAGAAGACATTAATATGTGGAAACTAGACTTAGGTCACTGTGGGCATCTGCTCAGAAAGAATTGAGATTTTCTTTTTTTTAGAAGACCTCTCAGGTCTACTGAAAACCAGTTGTTATAAAACCCTGGATTGGTTCCTGCATTAATCTCTGGAGCCCTTCCTTGTGATGCCCTTTGGTTTTGTCACGCACACCAGCACTGTGGAGTCTTTTGCCATGAGGCCTTTAACAGAGCCACTGTGAAAGTGGCATTGATGTGATGTCTTCAATCTCTAGTGCTGTGAGTGAAATGAAACGTCTCTATGAAGTTAATCCAGTCTCAAGGTATTTCATTATAGAATAAAACAAACAGCAACAGTCCAAAATGCTAACACAGTCATATATTAGCTGTATAAGAAAAAAATGACAAGCCGGGCGTGGTGGCGCACGCCTTTAATCCCAGCACTCGGGAGGCAGAGGCAGGTGGATTTCTGAGTTTGAGGCCAGCCTGGTCTACAGAGTGAGTTCCAGGACAGCCAGGGCTATACAGAGAAACTCTGTCTCGAAAAACAAACAAACAAACAAAAAAAAAAAAACAAAAAAAACAAAAAAAAAACAAAAAAAGAAAAAAATGACAATTGTTTCTACCTTAGAAGATATAAAGTTTGCATTCAGACTTGGATAATGGATATTGGAAGAAAGAAATGAGGCTCCTGGAAACCACTCCACTGATTCTTTAAGGTCTATTAGTTGGACTGATTCTGAAGATGAAGGTGATTGCTATAGTAAAAAATGTTGGGAAGTTACCAATCATAAAGAGTTAAACACAAGGGGCTAGAAATATAGCTCAGAGATTAAGAATGCTGGCTGCTCTTCTAGAGCACCAAGGTTCAATTCCCAGCATGCACATAGTGGCCCACAACTATGTAACTCCAGTCTCAGTATATACAATGCTTTCTTCTGTCCTTCACAGCACTGCATGCATGTGGTGAACAAACATACATTCAGATAAACACTCATACGCATAAAATTAAAGTTAAAATATCAAAATAATTTAATGAGTTACAGAGAGCTCTCAACTTCTCAGAGTTCATTTGTAAATATCTAAGAGTTTTGCTTTTGGTTTTTATAAATGAGAATTCATAAAATTACATATAAAATAAAGAGAATAGTTTCTAAGCATTTTATTTTATTAATGTGTGTTCATCTTATAGATTAATGTCTTTTCCATAAATGTATACCCAAAATAACATATTTTTACAAGCCACACACCCCATAAAGCAAAATACATAGGCTAGAAAGACAACCCTGAGTGCCTTTTTGCACACTAGAAAGCAGTTTTGTTTATCACTTCCCAGTTCACAAGTCATACCTGTGCTGTGGGTAAAACTGCTCCAAACAAATAATTAGTTGTTAAGCATTTCTTAAGCTTTTGCCTCTCGCCAAGCACTTGTTCTCTTTCCTGAGCCAAAATTTGCTCCAATTTTAAGGCCAGCTTAAATAACAAATTATACCTGCAACTGGAGGACAGTTAGCTCCCTGCTGAAAGTGAGGGACTGTGGGGCAATGCCAAACTTTATCAAGAAAATACAGAAAAATCTAGTACTATTCCTCAGTACACTTTGATCTCTTGCCTTTTCTTAGGCAGGATCACCTAGCTTTAAGACTAAGACAGGGTGAGTTTCTAGGTGTTTCTTCCTCTGTACATATGATATGTGTTATGTATATTCGTACAGTAACAGAAGTCACTCATGGCTCCCTTCCTAAATATAACGTTAGCTTAAATATGCACATGTGTGCTGCACTATGGAATAGGTCTTTACTCTTCTTGTATTCAAGTAAGAAAATGTATTTAAATTTCTCCACACAGAGAAAATAAAAAACACTTAGTTTAATATTCACAGGGAAATAAAGAGTAACACTGCAGACCAGGATTCTCACTACAGACACAGATTAAAAAACATCCAGTCTTTCAAATTAATATATCTGACTGACTTTCTCTAATGTTCCCACTTCACCTGCAGCACATCAGACAAGGTAATAATTTATGATAATCATATGAAAATATACAATTAATATTCATCACCTCTCACTCCTCATCACTTTAGATGATCAGTAATGCAGAGTGAAAATGCTGTCAGATTTCTAATTGCTTTGTAATGGGCTCGAAACAGGGAAATCATTAAAGGCAAACAATCTGTCATTTGTCTGTTACTTTAACTATCTATCACACCAAAAAAAAAACTCATTAAAGAAATTGCTAATGATCTACAAAAGACTGTACTCACAGTGCTTCTCTGCAGATTAAAAAGTAATAGTATAAATTGCTCACCATATTTTTAAAAACATATTTTCTGGAAATTCATCAGAAAGGAGCTATCTGGTCTACTTCAGCTGCGTGCTTCCATCATCCTGGCACTGGCTCTATCAGTGCTGAAAGGCCCATTAGCAAAGAGACCTGCTTTTCATCCATCTCTAATGATTAAACTGGAGGGTTGTGAGTTGAAGCTGCAAAGCTAAATGTGTTTATCGCTAGTAAACTGGTGTAAGCAGTAACAAATAGTACCATAGCGAGCCACATGCTGAGGGGAAGAATATAGTTCAAAATATGGGGGGTTTAACTCATTCCCTTGTGGATCTGAACTGTGGAAGATTCAATGCTGTATTCTTGGGTTAACTTGAATTCAACTACTGAAATTTATGCATCATAACATTAAGGTCAACATAATAATAACTGTTTTGAAATTTTGATGGTATTAACCAATACAACAATGTCTCACAACATCACTGTGGGCAGTTTTACAGAAGAAATAAACCATTTATTTATATTTGCATGCCTTTCTCCATTCAATGTTTATTGATGCTGCTGAAAAAATTTTAAGGACAAAGAAGCAAACAAACAAAAAGCTAGTAATGCTTCCTTGGTTACACAGTGCAGATGCAGTTTATGTTCGAGGAGCATATCAGTAAGGGAGGCAACTATGCTACTAATCACATGTTCATCTTATTAATGATGAAACGAATGATGTGTTTCACTTCCCATAATAAAGGATAAGTCATATTAATAAAGTCAAACATCTTCTCCATGCGCACACCTATTCATGTACACTTGCATTTTAAACCAGGTGCTGCAGTCAACATGCACTGGTGGATTCCAAACTAACTCCAAAAGGTTCCCTAACACCCTGGCAACATCTTCATTATATACTCTAATTGACTTAAACAGACTTCATATCAACTATTTAACACATTTTAACCCACAAATTAACACCCCTTGATCATTCAGATTAACCTTTCTTCTATGAGTCAATTACATGACAAAAATGAACTTTTTCTAAAAAGTAAAAAATGGAAAAGGAAGAATGCTATAAAAAGCAGCATCTAACTGCATTTTCTCAATTGAAAGTGATTGCCTTGTATTTCTAGGGAATCTAGGAAATATGGAGAAACCAGAGTGGTGACAAGAAAAGACAGAGATGTAAAAGAGTAAGATGCTGAAAGTAAGTTGGCATGTTGTATGATGGGTGAAGATGGTTTAAGGACAGTATCTCTAATAGGTTCTGAGATGTTTAAAATACAGGTATGAAGAAAACAGGAACAAAAACCCGATGTAAGATAAAGACTTCACAAGAATTTATAACACAAATACAGTAGAGTTAAACAAGAGACAACAATAGCAGGTGTGGTAACCAAATGTACTTCCTGCTCAGTCATGGTCCTACTAAGTACATGGCTGTGTACAAACCCTGAATGTTCATCGATAATGCTGATATGGTGACAAGACAGTAGAGCAAGTTTAGCAAGTTTAGGGGAGAAACAAAAGCTGGTGTGAAAAGAAAAGGCAGAACTGTTGTGGCCAGTCTGCTTCCTGTCACTATAATAAAATACTGGAGATAACCAACTTAAAAGGAAAAAGCATTTGTTTTGGTATGTGCTTAAGTTCCAAGTCTGTAACAAGGTGTGTGTGTGGGGGGGGGGCATCACGGGCAGAGGAAACTACTCCCTGTGGGGCAGCTGAGAAGCAGAATGATACACAGGACAGAGCAGAGGTGGGTAGAATGCCAATATTTCCTTCACAGACATGCTTCCAGTCACTTGGCCCCATCTCCTGGCAGTACCATGAGCTGGACACTAATCCATTACCATACAGGATGTGGAGGGATGTGCTAGATAGAAATTATAGCAGTTGTTCATTAGAGTAATTTAAATATTGTATAAGCTTTTATGGCGATCATCCAAAAAGAAAAAAGTTTCTCTAATTCTTGTCACATGTTTTCTCCCTCCCTTTAACATATTACTTAAAGCTGATCACATCCACATGTCTTCATGGTTTAGTTTCATCTTGGTTTAAAACTTTCCCTAACTCAAATGGTTTGTTCTGTATTATACCTGCCAGTTACTAATGTAAGTGCTTGGTACCCCTCATCAGGTGCTTGCAGTTATTTCAGCTGCTTTGTAGTCTGGGTGAGTAAGTGAAGGCTCCTTATGCTTGTATTGTTGCTTTTAAAATCTCATTGTTCCCTAACTCTCAGTGCCTTGCCTATCTTCCCAATAAGGTTTTAGGTTGCTTTAGATGCTGTCTTAGTCAGGGTTCCTATTCCTGCACAAACATCATGACCAAGAAGCAAGTTGGGGAGGAAAAGGTTTATTCAGCGTACACTTTCCACATTGCTGTTGATCACCAAAAGAAGTCAGGACTGGAACTCAAGCAAGTCAGGAAGCAGGAGCTGATGCAGAGGCCATGGAGGGATGTTACTTTCTGGCTTGCTTCCCTGGCTTGCTCAAATTGCTTTCTTACAGAATCCAAGACTACCAGCCCAAGATGGTACCACCCACAAGGAACCCTCTCCCCTTGATCCCTAATTGAGAAAATGCCTTACAGTTGGATCTCATGGAGGCATTTCCTCACCTTCATCTCCTTTCTTTGTGATAACTCCAGCTTGTGTCAAGCCGACACAAAACCAGCCAGTACAATTGACCCCTTGTCAGCTTGAAACACAAACACATCACTATTAAGCCTCAACCCTTACTTTCTTATTCATCCCCAAGATCTAAATAACTTTAAAAGTCCCACCGTCTTTGCAAATTCTTAAAACTTCAATCCCTTTAAATTATCCAATCCAATTTTAAAATTCAATGTCTTTTTATAATTAAAAGTCTCTTAACTGTGGGCTCCACTAAAACACATTCTTCTTTCAAGAGGGAAAGTATCAGTGCACAGTCACAATCAAAAGCAAACTCAAACTCCAACTGTCCAATGTCTGGGATCCACTCAAGATCTTCTGGGTTGCTCTGAGGGCTTGGGTCATTTCTCCAGCTCTGCACTTTGTAGCACACATCTTGTCTTCTAGGTTTCAGATGCCTGTACTCCACAGCTGCTGCTGTTCTTGGTGGTCATTCATGGTACTCGTATCCGCAAAACACTGCCGTTTTCCCCTGTAACTAGGCTTCACCAATATCCATTCATAGGCTCTCTTCATGGTGCCAAGCTTCAACTCCTTTGTATGACCCCTTCAAGTCCTGGGTCACCAGTTGCAACTGAGATCTTCACCAATAGCCTCCTGAGGCCTCTCACAGTGCCAAGCCTCAGCTGCTCTTCATCACCTTCATGCCCCCGAAACCAGTACTACCTGGGTCACTCATACACATTACCAAATCCTGCTGCAGCAAGAGGTACAACCTTGGCTATCTATGGAACATAGCCTCATTGTGCTCTCAGAAAGCACTTCCCAGAAGATGTCACCTCAGTGATTCTGGTCTCTTATTAATCATTACTAATTTCTTAGCTCCAGCTAACCAGCATCAATAGTCTTAGTAATGCAAAGGTTTTGCTTTAGTAGTTGTGGTATCTTGTTAATCACAACTGATTTTTCAGCTCCAGCTAACCAAAACCACAGAATCTTCACAATCAAAACAGCAATGGCCCTGATAAGAGTCTTTAATCTTCCCTCTGAAATTTCATATGCCATGCCTCCATCTTCTGCACTGTTTTCAACATTATCTTCCAAGCTCCTACATAAAATCCCACAGAGCTCTTAACACCCCAATGGCTCTTCTACTCAAAGTTCCAAAGTCCTTCCACGGTCTTCCCCAAAACATGGTCCCCACTATCCTGGTATCAATTTGTCTTAGTAAGGATTTCTTTTATTATTATTATTTGGATATTTTCTTTATTTACATTTCAAATGTTATCCCTTTTCCACGTTCCCCCCCTCCCAGGAACCCCCAAGTGCATCTTCCCTCCCCTACTTCTATGAGGGTGTTCCTCTACTGACACACCCACTCACACCTCCCTGCCCTAGATTCCCTTACACTGGAGAATCTATTGAGTCTTCATAGGACCAAGGACCTCTCCTCCCATTGATGCCTGACAAGGTGATGCTCTGCTTCACATGCAGCTGGAGCCATGTGTACTTCTTGGTTGATGGCTTAGTCCCTGGGAGCTCTCGGGGGTCTGGTTGGTTGATATTATTGTTCTTCCTATGGGGTTGCAAACCCTTTCAGCTCCTTCAGTCCTTTCTCTAACTACTCCATTGGGGACCCTGTGCTCAGTCCAATGGTTGGCTGCAAGCATCCACCTCTGTATTTGTAAGACTCTGGCAAGGCCTCTCAGGAGACATCTATATCAGGCTCCTTTCAGCAAGCATTTCTTGGTATCCACAAAAATGTTGGGGTTTGGTGACTGTGTGTGGGATAAATCCCCAGGTGGGACAGTCTCTTGATGCCCTTTCCTTCAGTCTCTGCTCTAAACTTTGCCTCCATATTTGCTCCCATGAGTATTTTGTTCCCCTTTCTAAGAAGGACTGAAATATCCATACTTTGGTTTTTCTTCTTCTTGAGTTTCATGTGGTCTGTGAATTCTATCTTAGGTATTCGGAGCTTCTGGGCTACCCACTTATCAGTGAGTACATACCATGTGTGTTCTTTTGTGATTGAGTTACCTCACTCAGGATGATATTTTCTAATTTGCCTAAGAATTTCATGAATTCATGGTTTTTAATAGCTGAGTAGTAATTCACTGTGTAAATGTATCATATTTTCTATATCCATTTCTCTGTTGAAGGACATCTGGTTTCTTTCCAGCTTCTGGCTATTATAAATAAGACTGCTATGAACATAGTGGAGCATGTGTCATTGTTATATGTTGGAGCATCTTCTGGGTATATGCCCAGGAGTGGTATAGCAGGATTCTCAGGTAATACTGTGTCCAATTTTCTGAAGAACTGCCAGAATGATTTCCAGAGTGGTTGTACCAGCTTGCAATCCCACCAATAATGGAGGAATGTTCCTCTTTCTCCACATCAGCATCAGCATCTGCTGTCACCTGAGTTTTTTGAACTTAGCCATTCTGACCAGTGTGAGGTGGAATCTCAGAGTTGTTATGATTTGCATTTCCCTGATGTTGAACATTTATTTAGGTGTTTTTTGGCCATTTGATATTCCTCAGTTGAGACAAATTCCTTTTATAAGTAATGAGTACGGTGTTTTCTTTTGTAGGCTACATCATAAGCACCAAGCCATCATTCCAACCCAATAGTTTATATTTATGTTTATGATGGGTAAGTTTGCTTCTGAATGTAAGTTAGTAAGAAACAAACCTATTAGCTGGGCATGGTGGTGCACACATTTAATCCCAGCACTCGGGAGGCAGAGGCAGGCAGATTTCCGAGTTCGAGGCCAGCCTGGTCTACAAAGTGAGTTCTAGGACAACCAGGGCTATACAGAGAAACCCTGTGGTTATCAGCCAGAAGGTCCTTGTGATACACTTGAGATAGCCTGTGTTTCCTTTTTGCAACATTGTTTGATAAGCTTCCTGCTGACTTCATCCTATTGTGTGATAGCTTTCTGCTAAATGTGTCCCATCTCCCTTAAAACCATATATAAGATGCTGTACTTCTTAATAAGCTTGACTGGTATAAGACAAGGTTTGTGCAGGACTTCCTGACATCAGATTTCCTACCCTTTTAATCTTCTTATCCTCTAGTCCACTAGGCCTTGGGTCTCTGTCACTGAAGTATGACCTTGTCCAGATTAGAAACTCATTACTAGAACTTGGAAATGTGAAGCAAGTCAGCTTCCAGTGCTTAGCTTGTCAAATGAGAAAGGATTCTTCCTCCAGAACGCTGGCAATCCAATGGGGGAAACAGATTCAATATGTACCTCTAGAGACAATAATACATCATGGAATTGGAAGATTACAAATGAGTATTTTATACACCTTGCCATGGAAGTTAAAAGAAGCATTTTCTAACAATTCAACTACTATAGAAGGTAAATTCATGCCAGGATAAAAAGTTAGGATGTTAGGATGAAGATATAACTCAGAACATAAAACAAGTGCTACCAATTCTGACAAGCTGAGTTCAGTCCTCAGGTCCCACATGGTAGAAGGAGTAAGCTGATGCCCATAAGTTGTACTCTGACCTGTAGCACATTCTGTGGCACACCCACACACATAAAATGCATAGACAATAAAAATCAATGCAATTGGAAAGGAGTTATGACTTCATTCTCTAAACCTGCTTTGCTCAATGTGATAGCAATTAATGATATGAGGCTATTGAAAACTGAAAATAGGTAGTCCAAACTGAGAGGTACTGATTTACATTATTCCATTTTATAATGAAACCATTCTGGATGTCAAATATAATATTTTCAAAGTTTCACTTACATCTTGAATTTGGGGTTTACTCTATTTCTATTGAATGATGTTGTTCTAAAATGGAAATTAATGATTAGTGATCCATGTTACAGCCATCTTGAGTTTATTCAAATGTTAATTATTTGGATTATAAGACAAGCCATCTGTTTTTTCAATGAACTAAACACAACAACAGCAATAAGTTGTTAGTGAAGAAATTAGTTTTATCAACTATATTTTCAGAAACAGAACCACCAGACTCAATGTTTCAAGTGTTTGAATACATGTCCAAGCAAAGTACCCAAAAGACATCTTTGAAACAATCAGAGAAAGTTAAAGAGAATATATTTATTGGATGATATCAATTCAATGTTGACAGTTTAGGTTGATTAAGGACACCTTGGAGATAAAGCAAAAAGTTCATCTTATTTAGTGCACAATGCTAAAGTTATTGGAGATGAGAATGAAAAGCATTTGTGAGTTCCTATGGAAATATCAAATAAACTGGCTAAATAAAATAAATTACACAATAACCTGATGGAATAGTATATCAAAACTTTTGTTCTCAAAACTAGAGAAGGGTGAAGAAGGATTATTTGAAGGCTAGGAAAGTTAAATGGGGGCTTTCTTATAATATTGTACAGGGAGAGATTCAGAATACTGACTTCTATTGCTTTATGTATTTTGGTAGGCTCACACAGTTTTCTAAGTCCAGGAATGAAGCTAGATCCTCCCACTGTATAATGGTCTTTGCTTTAAACATGACAAAATCTATCCATTGGAGAACATAATCTGTGCTTTTATATTTAGATTTTAAAGTCAACTATCATTCTGCAGTTTTCCTTATGTTATGCAATGCTCATTACATTAAATAATTTATCCTATTAGAATATTTCCTGCCTAATTTTATCTTTGGTGCTTCTTGAATTGTTATTTGGAAGAAATAAGACTAAAGGGAAAGTTCATCTAAGAAAGTAGCAACACCAAAACTACTTTGTATCTCCAAGGGAGATCATATCAAGGTCTCAAAACTAAGATTATTCTCATCTCCAGATACAAGAGAGAGAGAGAGAGAACACAACAACACAGTTCATTTTGTTAAGAACACTGGTTCTACACCTGGATAATTATATACTAGGCCTTTGTCCTTGATTTGTTTCCTCATCTACAAAGAAGTTCTAGCAACACCTTCGGCTGCTGTCTCACTGTGATGAAGCGAAAGCGATAAAGAGATAGTAAATGGGAAAGGATTTGCAGTTAAAAAATATTTTAAGTCAGTTGTTCAGGTTTAACGGAAATTATTAGGCATAATTTGTTAGCCATCCTTTATCACCAACTGCCCGCCCCCAGTATATACAAATAGGACCCGAGTTGCTCAAGGTAAGGTAAAAGGAACCTGGGATGAAGGTGCACCTTAGGAGATGTGGAGGGATGCAATAATCGTGGTGTCGGGGCTAAGGAAGAATTAGAGCAAACTGAGGAAAGGCATTTCTCCACGCTAACTCTCACTGTTTACAAAAACCTCAGAAACCCAGACGCGTTACCATAGCGACCGCGTCTGGACTGGAGGCGGGGCCCTTCAGTTATGTGCACCAACAACTAGGGCGCGACTGGAAACGCACTCCCGCTGTACTCCGACTTCCGGCGGAAGAGAAAGTGGGTTCCGCGTTCCGTCCGGCTGCCGCAGCAAGTGGACTCCTGCTCCAGTGTGAAGCGCGGTAAGTCTGATGCTGTGTGGAGCCAGGGGACGGGCATCATCAGGGACAGCTCCGGTTGGGCGGACGCCTGCCTGTGGACGCCGCAGGTCCCCAAGCTGCGGCTGCTTCATGGTGAGCTGGTTTCTAAAGCCTGGAGGACGTTGGCATCCTGTAGTGCATATCTCGGGAGCGATGTCTTTACGGGCTGGGCTGTGAGGATCTTTGCCCTAGCAAGAGGACTCCCCGAGCCCGTGCTGTCGTTTTGTTTACTCTAGAAGAAAGCAGTGAACCAGGGAAATTCAGGAACTATGTCTGTCCTTAACATTTCTTTGGCATTCCATACCTTTTATCTGTTCGTTTCATACATACTTACTAAGCGAGTGTGTTTAGTGAGCACCTGTATGCCAGTTTTGCCATTAGATAAGAAATACCTTTTTAGAAGCTCATCCATCACCCAGGCTTATTATTAAGTTCTTTTTATAACACTGTAAATTTATTTAGGTGATATGCATATTCCATGAAATATTTAATAGGTTTTCTGTATCTTTATATCCTTGTATCCTTGTACATGGCATTTATGGGACATTCAAAATGGAAATATAGACTTTCTTGGGCTTGCTTTATGATCGCAATTTACTCAATTTACTCAAGTAGTAAGGAATCTAGGGAGGAATATTTCTTTATTCTGATTGTAATGAATTGCTGTAACATTTCTGCTGCAGGTCATCAGAAGAGGCTCCCTTCTAGGTCAAAGGACGCTGATGGCTTTTGAGCAGACACTCAAAAAGAATTGGTACAGCATTCTGGGTGCAGACCCATCTGCAAATGTGTCAGACCTAAAACAAAAGTATCAGAAACTCATATTACTGGTAAGTCTTTTCTTTTAGATTTGAAATCATAGTGGGGAAACAGGTTTTTTTTTTTGTTCATTTGTTTTTTGTTTTTTTGTGCGACCAGAAATTTAAGCTTCAAAACATTTCTGTCAATAGGAATCTAGATATTTATTTGTTCATTTGAACCTTTTTGTAGTAGAGGAAAAGGATTTTGATTAGGTGTGGGATAGCATGGTAGTGACTGAGTTAGAATCCCCTGACTCTCTCTTACTCTCAGAACCCGGATTACTTTTCTCTATTCATCTCAGCTAATTTTGACGGAGATAATACATGTTAGGTCTCTGAAACAGTTTTTACTTAATAAGTGTTGAAATCCACTGTCCACGGCCAGACTATTGAGCGCTTGAAATGTGTAATATTCTATGTGTAAAACTGTAATGTGTTATAGAGACTCTTCCCTGGATTTTGATAATTTGGTAAAACTAAGAACATAGAAATCTAAATTTCTTTACACTGATTATATATTAGAATGATAATACTTTTTATGTACTGGGTGATGAACAGAATGCATTTGCTTGTTTTACATTAATATTAAATTTTTAAGTAATATTTTTCGTCTTTGAGAGTTTCATACAATTTTGATCATCTCTATTTTCCTTATCCCAGATATAATTGCATCTCCCTACCAACCCAAATTTGAGTTCCCTTCCCTACCTTTTTAACCCATTGAGTCCAGTTTGTGTTGCCCAGATACGCTTGGCTGTGTGGACTGCCCTCATGTGTGGTCCACCTGCTAGGAGTCAGACCTTAAAAGAAAACTGACATCTCTGCCTGCAATTATCAGATGCCAGTAGCTCCTCAGGTAGAGGTGGGACTTTGTGCTCATCTTTTCCCCTCCATGCTGGCATTTATAATATCAAAATGTTTTTAATATTGCTTGTGTTTAACGTGTATGTGCAGCATTTATTTAATAGTCTAGATTATAGTTCTCTTGTATAGTGATAATATAAGCCTTTTAAAAATGTTTTCAATGAGAATTATTGTGGTATATAAATTATCTAGAACTTTTTAATTGCTTGTGTTATTCAGTGATACTATGATGTTCATAAGACAAGATCAGTAACCCTGTAATAAATAGTCTCCATTTACTTCAGTTTACAAAGAAAAGGGAAAGAATCATTATTTGCACAGCATTGTTGGTCTAGTTTATGTCAAATATGATCTCTGATACTTTGCTCAAGCTCTGTTTATTGGAAAAGATATCTCACCATCAGAAATCTCAGTCTTAGGGAATAAAGATTAAATGAACTTTCGGTACCTTCTGTCTTGGAATTTTTAAGATCAGAAACATCAAGTACATATTGTTGAAAATTTTCCTTATACTAAATCATTCTTGTACTTTAGTTAATTGTAAGATAATGCTAGAGAATTGATGGCTAGACCTGGAAGTTCTTCCATGTTCTGTTGTCTTTTAATTAAGCAATGAGAAGGCTCTGTGTGGTCCTATTTGTCAAGACTAAAGTGGATGTCCACTTTATATGCACATTAATAATATAGTGGGTCTAATTTTTGTCTGTCTACTACTAAATTATATATATATATATATATATATATATATATATATACACACAAGTATATAATAGAAATATAGAAATATATAGAAATATATACTAGAAATATATGTTTCTGTATTTCTAGTATAGACATTTTTTGTTTTTATTACATAATATACATTTTGGCTTTGTTGTTTTATGTTTATTGCTTTGCATGTCTTCTCTAATGTCATGAAAATATTCTCCTGTGTCTTCTAGAAACTTTGTAGTTTGTTTTACTGATAGACCTGTGCCTTTTATGTAGACCAGGATCGTAGTTAGATCTTTATTTTTTCTCAGTATGGAGATTCAGTTCCTCTGACATTATTTGCTAAAAACATATTCTTTCTCCATTAGCCTGTGCTGGCAGTATGGGACTATTTCTAGGTATTATTTGAAATTCTCTCATTCTTCTTGAGTGTGTTTTTGTTTGCTTACATTCTTTTTTAAGAGTGTGTGCATGTGCATGTGTTTGCCTGTGTGCAATGTACGTGTACATGTGCGTGTGCGTGTGTTTATAGATCAGAAAACAACATGAGAGAGTTGGGTCATGTGGGTCCTGGAGATGAAACTCAGGTCTTTGGGTGTGGTGGTGAATACTTTTAAAACCCACTGAGCCATCTTGTTAGCCCTTGCTCGCAATTCTATAGAAACCTTAGAATCAACTTGTAAGATTCTAACAAAAACAGTATTGGCTGAGTCTTTATAACATTTTATTAATAAGTATCCATTCTAGCAAAATAGATACCTTATTAGTATTGACTTTGATTATATGAATATGTTATAGCCTTTCACCTACATTCTTAAATCATTTTTAATTTATCTCAGCAGTATTTATAATTTTTAATATGGAGATTGTGCTAGTTCAGTAGTCTTTGTGGAAGCCTCAACTTTTTTATTCTTCAGCTCTCTATTTTACAAAAGTAAAGGAAGAATTATGAGTTGATGTGTTCCTCTGTGCTTTTACCAATAGTCTAGAAGTAATGGTACTGAAGATATCTGGCTTTCTGTCTGGAGTATTCCTATCTGAATTGGAATGTGCCTTCTTTCTCTCCCATCTGGTTTACCCTACTTCTGTCAGCTGTTGTTCCATTTCTGAATTCTGTGGGGAAACTGTTCCCCAAAGATGGCTCTCCTACATTTCTCCAGTTCCTCTCTTCCATCCGAAGGTTGGTTCTGCTCCTTCTCCTTGACTGCAATCACTGTTGTCCTGAAGCACCACTAATGTCTCCCTGCTGAAAGCTTCAATCAATTATAAAACATCATTTTGGTTTATTACTAAGATGGCCAAATCCTAGTTTCCCCAGAGGAGTTCTGGTTTGTGCCTGTTATTCTGGCATAGTTAATAGCACCCCCTTCCAGTATACAAGTCTCTAAGTTTAAATCAGCACCTGATCAGTAGCCTTAATATAGCTTAGCACACGTTCACCTTTCATTCATTGTCTTTTCTTGTATTCCAGGGCATAATATTTTTTCTGAGGTATCTCTTGTTAAATATCATCTCTAGAATGTTGTAGGCATATAGTAAATATTCAATCAATATAGGCAAATTTATATTTTAATACCTATGTCACCAAGTTTTTGCTTATTTATTTTTTCATTTTTATTTTCTGTCTTATTTTATTATTTTTGAGAGGTTTCTTTCTATTATTCCAGCAACACAATATCCTTTAAAAATTAAAGTTTTCAAAAAAAAACAAAAAACAAACAAATAAACAAACAAAAAAATTAAAGTTTTCTTTTTCTTCAAGTTCTGGGTTTCCCCCACAATACTTTTTATTACAAAGGCTTCTTTATATACTTGATGGATCATGATCATATGTAAGAGTGAAGCAGTGAGACTGATTTTGAGTTTTTATGTATGTGACCAGAGGTGTTCAGTGAAGTCAGTGATGCCATTTAACATGTGATCAGAGGAGTTCAGTGAGGTCAATGGTGCCATTTAACAACTTCATTTCTGTTTTAGCATTTGGCTCCCCAGAAAGGAATTCTTAAATGTCTGCTGATGACATGGTAACTTGGTCTCCTAGTACTCTGTTTCTTCCCTCCCTTTCTTCTTCCCTCCTTCCTTCCTTTTTGTTTTTTAGTACTGCATTTATCCTAGCCCCTAAACACAGTGACTAGTATTCCTGAATTTAGATCCTCATTAGTCTTTATGTACACAGTAAAATTCTAGTTTTCTACTTTGTTGGAGAGGGTGGATACCTGGCCTTTTGATGAGGAAGGGAACCAGGGAACCAATTAATTTTGTTAAGGTTTCACACAGACAACTTGCTTTGTTCTGGGCCACAACTTCATTCCTCAAGGTAGCTGTATGAATGAGTTTGTATACCCTTGCACTTTAGGCTTATGCTTTAGTGTTCTGAATTGGATACTGTGTCAGTCAGCATTCTGTTACCATGACAAGTACCTAAGGTAAGAAACTTATAGAGAGATATATGGCCTATCTTGGCTCATGATTTTATGTTCTAATCCATGGTCATTAGACCCATTGTTTTTGGGCTTGTGCTGGGACAGCCTTATCAATGGGTAGGAAGCAAGGAGAAGGAAAAAGAGACCAGGTTCCCACAATTACTTTCAAGGGCACCTCTAAGGGCCTTAAGACCTCATTTAGACCCCACCAGCTTATTGAAGGTCCCATCACTCCCTGATGTCACTGACCCAGGGACCAAGTATTTGCTTTGCCACCTGGGCCTCTGAAGAGATTCCTGATCAGAATGTTAGCAAGTACCATTTTCAGTCACTTTTCCCATCTAAGTATCTTCCAGGCCCAACCCTACTTAGCTTCTGAGCTCTGATGAGATCGTGTGATATACAAGGCAGTATGGTCATAGACTATGATCCATTTTCCACCCCAGTTTTTGGTGTTTTTCACTTCAGTGTGCATTCCTGCTTTTCATTTTATATATCCATAGTTCTGTAATTCCATTGCTGTTATAATAGAGTAATTTGGTGAGGAATCATGGCTATATATATATATATATATATATATATATATATATATATATATGCATATGTTGTTATTAGAGACTGTGAGCTATTTTCTTTTTCTCTTGTGGGGCAGATACCCTTCCTTGGCATTATTGCTATCCTTGTCTGTTTTTGACCTACCTGCTGCCTGACCTGAGTAACTCTCACTAGTTGCTGGAAAATGTTCTTACAATCCTCAGCTCCCCATGTGCACCCTTATTCATGGGGACCCATCCATAGTATCCTGAGTTTGGTGATAGTTCTATAGGATACAGGTGGAACAGATATAAAGTAGAGAGGATAATAAGGTTAGGTAGGTGTCACAAAAATGGTGTTGACATTTCTTCTTTCCTGCTTTTCTTATGGGAAAGAACTGAGTGTGTTTCCATTTGATGGAAATATACCAAGAAAACTTGAAATGAAAGTTATGAAGGAAAACATTGACAGAAGGCATTGGTGTCTCAAGCATAGGCAGAAAGATGAGCATTGGTAAGAAGGAGAGACTTACTGCCATTGTCACAGGACGCAGGGAGAAAGGTGAATGTATGGCTGGCACGCAGCCATTTAATGGCAGAAGGGTGATGTGATGTCTTCGAACTGTCTACTGAGAGAACAAAGCAGTAAAGGAGGGTATGTCCCCTAGCATCATTCTGGGTGATGGTACCTGAGTATATTGATATCCATAATAAAATCTCAGTTAGTAGTTGTATGTTGGGAACAAGAGCTGTAAGCCTCCCAAAACAGTCAGCTAGCATTCTAGCCTTCTTGAGTCTCGGTTGCTGTTATATATGAGCTGTCATTATGACTAGCACAGTAACTGATAATCCTAATATGCCAATGAGTTCAACTATGCTCCATATGGTCTGCTTAAGAAAGCAAGGATATAAATAGGAGATATATATATATATATATATATATATATATATATATATATATATATATATATATATTGCTTTTACCTGCTACCTGCTTTTTTAAAAAAATATAGTTTATGCAGTCCTATAAGGTTGGTATTGTTACCCCTATGTTTGTAGTTGAGAAATCTAAAGCTTAAAGTGTAGCTGGCTGGTAGGAAACAGAATTAATGAAGGTTAAACATCTAGGCATGGTCACAGAGTCCTCAGTTGTGCACTTTCTCCCACTGTATCCCACTGCCTCTCAGTTGCCCCAGATGTGCACTTTCTCCCACTGTATCCCACTGCCTCTCAGTTGCCCCAGATGTGCACTTTCTCCCACTGTATCCCACTGCCTCTCAGTTGCCCCAGATGTGCACTTTCTACCACTGTATCCCACTGCCTCTCAGTTGCCCCAGATGTGCACTTTCTCCCACTGTATCCCACTGCCTCTCAGTTGCCCCAGATGTGCACTTTCTCCTACTGTATCCCACTGCCTCTCAGTTGCAGTGCAGCAGGGTTTACTATTGCTCACAGACAGACAACACCTTATGGTTAGTGAGGTGGAGTATAAAGCCAAACTAATTATTATTCTCTTTCAATTTCAAATTTCAGAAGAATATAGATTGGGTATAGCTTATAGAATAAAACTTATTTTCTTTATTTTTTTATGATAAGTTTTCAGATAGATTTAAAAAAGAAAATCATATGGGAAACTGACATTCTTTACCATGTTTTGTTTTGTTACAAAAACAAGCTTTTAAATGACTATTTCTTTTTGTTCTTTTTTTTTTTTTTTTTTTTTTTATTTTGGTTTATCGAGACAGGGTTTCTCTGTGTAGCCCTGGCTGTCCTGGAACTCACTTTGTAGACCAGGCTGGCCTCGAACTCAGAAATCCGCCTGCCTCTGCCTCCCGAGTGCTGGGATTAAAGGCGTGCGCCACCACGCCTGGCTTAAATGACTATTTTTCGATCTGTGCTTTTCAACAATGTCACAAAGCAATTGACAATAAAATTTCATTGGGCTAATACCATTCTGTGTCTAGTTTTATGAAGAGATACATTTATTATATGTACTTTTTCCAAATTTAAAGACTGACTTTAACGCCTCCTACATAATTTGTTGTTGTGATAAAAATATTGTTAAATCACAGGCTGCTGAATTTCCAACCCATGTGGATTTAGTAAGCACCAGCTCCTCCTTTCCATTTTTGTGAATGCAGTGCTGTTCAAGGTTCTGATACTGAAACAGTCTTCTTGACTGAAATATTTTAGAATATTTTAGAATCACATGGAAATGTCAAATGCACAGTTATCCCTAAAGATATTTCTTTTGCACAATATTTAGTCTCTTGCCAAATTATTTACTACACAGTTATCATTTCCTAGCAGTGTTTTATTAAGGCAGCTGGGTTTTGTTCTTTGAGGTCAGAACATGTTTAAACTTTGCTTTTATTTGTATGTGTTAGTTTAAAGCATGGCAGAGATATTGAATAGTCCACGATTTTGTCATAGATATACACTTGTACTCTGTATGTGGTTCTTTAACAGGAGAGAGGGTCGTGTCTTATGTCAGCAAGAAATATGATCTTAGCAAGTGAGAAAATAAAGGAACAGTCACAGAGTTGTTTTTAGTGCTTTGGAGATAGTATAACTGTCATGTGCTACTGTGCTATTGGAAAAACAGTTTGTGTTTCTCTAAATTGAAAGGGAAAGCTGACATCTCAAACGTAATTAGTGATTATTGATAAATTCAGCATGTGAGATATGTTGGTTAATTTTGTGTCAACCTAGCATAAGCTAGAGTTGTTTGGGAAGAGGGGATCTCAATTGAGAAAATACCTATACTATTAGGCTGTAGGCAAGTATGTCAAACACTTATAAACAAACAAACAAACAAACAAACAAACAAATGTTAATGATTGATGGGAAAGGGCCAGACCACTGTGATGGTGCCACCCCCGGGCTGTGGTCCTGAATTGGATATGAAAGCAGGCTGAGCAAGCCATGGGAAGCAACCCCATAAGCAGCACCCCTTCATAGCATCTGCATTAGTTTTGCCTTTTGTCTTCAGTTCTTGCTCTGACTTCACTAGACTGTCAGCTGTAAAATGAAATAAATAAACCCTTTCCTCCCCAAGTTGCATTTGGTCATAATGTATTATCATAGCAAAAGAAAAGTAACGAAGGCATGAATATTTCAAAGAGGTACACTTGGCAGATAGATGTGCATTTATTTCAGAGGGTATTTTAAAGGATACTAATAAAAGACCAGATAAAGAGGTCATAGGATGAGATGTGGAAGGCCTCAAATTTAGGACCTTTTATCCCCATGGATTTAGAGTAAAGCTCCCTTACAACATGTGAATGTGTTCTTATCCACTCACCTAGATCTCTCCAAATCCTCATCTGTCATGGCTGCATTTTTATGTAGGCATGACTAATGAAGTCGTGGGCTCTGCCATCAGTGATCAACTCAACACAGCTCACCCACTTCTAGAGTAGGAGCTGGGGCTGAGACAGAGCTCAAGTTCTCAGGTCATGATTGGCCTTCCTGGTGACCAGACCCATCCTGACTCTATCTAGAAGGCCTCAGTCAACATTCTCCTCACTAGCCTACAAAGACAGTCTGTTTTCACTGGTTTTATGAACTATGTACCTGGAACCAGGGTAGAGAGCAAGATTTCTCCTTATATCACAGCATCACAGGTTGTATTCATAAGATGTGAACTTTTATTCCTTACACATCTACCTCCCAAGGCTGGGCTTTCAGAGTTCCATGGCTCCACCATGCCTAGCTTAGCTATTGTGTTTTCTGTTCCATGAACCGTTTATCTCTTAGTCTGTCTTTGAAGTGTCTGTCTTGAGTCAAATGGGCTTATGAAATTAAAGTTTATTGCCAAAGTGACTTTGAAAATAGCACCAGAGCATCTTATAGTCTCTAAACTCCGTTATCTATTTCCTGGTGATTTTGGCCTTACTGCGATATAAACTGTTTGATGTGTTTAAGATTAGAAAGTATCTTTGTCTTTAGATAAAAGATTACTATAAAGAATATGCCTATAACTGCAAAAATTTTGAAATAGAAAACTGCCTATTAAGGAACAGTCTAATGAAATGGACAGTTCTCAAAAAAAGAAAGGAAAGGATACATAGAGAGAGGAGGAAGGGGGAAGAGGGGGAGAGGAGAAGAAGGGAGGGAGGGAGAGAGAGAGGGAGGGAGGAAGGGGGGAGGGGAGAGGAGAGGAGAGGGGAGGGGAGAGGAGAGGAGAGGAGAGGAGAGGAGAGGAGATCAGTGTGTTAGTTAGGGTTTCTATTGCTGTGATGAAACACTGTGACCAAAAAACAAGTTGGGAAGTAATGGTTTATTTGACTTTATTTATCTTCAAAGAAGTCAAGACAGGAACTCAAACAGGTTAAGAACCTGGAGACAGGAACTGATGTAGAGGCTGTGGAGGGGTGGTGCTTATTGGCTTGCTACTTGTGGCTTACTTGGCCAGCTTTCATGTAACACTCTTGACCACCATTCCAGGGATGGCACCACCAAAATGGGCTAGATCCTTCCTCATCAATCATTGCAACCTTATAGAGATATTTTTTAAATTGAGGTTCCCTCCTCTCAATTGATTTTAGCTTGTGTCAAGTTCACATAAAACTGTTGAACACATTCAGTATTTTAAAAAAGTTTTCAGCATCCTTAGGTATTAAGGGCATACATATTAAAATTACTACATTTCACAACTGTAGCTAGAAGGACTAGCTACACAAAAATCACAAAAACAAATGATAACAGATGCTGGTGAAGATATGGGGAAAGAGGAACCCTTACTCATTGCTGATGGGCATGTAAACTAGTATAGACATTAGAGAAATCAGTGTGGAGGTTCTTCAAAAAATTAAAAATAGAGCTACTGTATGACTCACTCATACCACTCCCAGGCCTATAGCTACAGGACTGTAAATCTACCTACCAGGATAGCCGCATATCCATGTTAATTGCTCCATTATGCACAATAGCCAGGGAATGGAGCCAACCCAGGCATTCATCAAGAGATATATGGATAATAAAAGTGTGATTCATATATGTACTGAAATTTTACCACTAGAATCTGTAAAGAAAAATGAAATGATGAAGTTTTCTGGGAAAATGGATAGATCTGAAAGGTAAGGTGACATAGATTCAGAAAGACATATCTTATGTTCTTTGTCATATGTGGATTATATGGGGAGATAGGGAC
Source organism: Mus minutoides (assembly GCA_902729485.2). NCBI lineage: Eukaryota > Metazoa > Chordata > Mammalia > Rodentia > Muridae > Mus > Mus minutoides. The sequence continues at coordinate 923,904 of LR750052.1, forward strand.
ATGTGGAACAAAAAGTAGAAAGGAGGCCACTAGTGTTTAGAGAAGTGTATAGAGCAATCTAGGGGTGAGAGAAAAGGGAGAGTGGAGAGTTGACCCCAAACAATTTTGTTTTGAAAATACAAACAATTTTGTTTTGAAACCTCATACTTTGTGTTGGGATAAATGAATGTCTATGTTTTATCTGGGCTCTGTAGTTGTATTTGGGGGGGGGGGAAGATTGGTTGGAATAACCCCACTGCCATCATTGGCAGTGGAAACACCTTTTCCCATTCCTGCCCACTCCTTCCTTTTCCATGGTGGCTACAATTCTAAGAACTGTCTTGAAGATATCCTTTAGTCAAAAACTCTTCTGTCTTCTATGATCTGCTGGTAAGCTGGAACCTTGCTAGAATTCTGGGGATCATAGCCTATTTCCCTTGCCTATGCTTGTGGCTGCATCAGCCAGAGTGACTTCTCCAGAGGCAGAGATCCTATCCATTCACATTTCTGTCCTTGGTGGCGCCCGTCCCTTGCACTCTCCAGAGAAGAATGTCAAGGAACAGTTGGCTTCTTGACTACTCTGTACCGTGATAGCACTGTTCTCCATTTTCTGTTATCCCTCTCACATTCAGTGATCATAGTAGGTTGTTCTTGACCCCCATGAGCCTAAGACCAGCATGTAAAGTAACTTAGCCTTTGGCAGTCTTCCAAGCTATGGTTATTCTAACCTGTGCTTAGAAAGCCAGCTGTCACACCTCACCCATTCCTGGGACAGATTTTGGATTTGTTTTGTTTTTGAAGCAAAGCTATATTTTCTCATGCAGTAAAAGTGGAGTTTTAAATAGGGGTAAGCCTTCACATTCCAAGATGTCTCACCTTAATCTTGGTTCTCTGTCTGCCGTGCAGTTCTGTTGTTTATAACTCTAATGTCTGTCTTACTTATCTGCTGTTCAGCATTTGTAGCTTCTCTCCACCCCAGTCATCCTATCTCTAATCTTCTGCAGCTCCTCCATGGACTGAAGCTGTCTTCATTACACAGCTCTCCTGACAGAATGAACAGTTTGTTCATGCTGTCATCTTAGCACCTCATCGTAACCATTACATTATAAATGATCATTCCCATGTCTGCCCTTTTCCATCAGACAGTGAGACCCTTAAGGGCAGGGATCTCTCTTTTGTCTTAAATATTGGCTGGCACAGTATCTAAGTTGTAGTGAGGTGGTAAATAGGTGTCTTTTGAAGGATAATCACATCTTTGGGTTGGAAACTTTAACATAGATTACATTTTTTCTAAGCTATATAACCATGGAAAATTAAGTCTGATTTTATCTTTTTAAATCATGTTGTATTTGTTAGTTACACAAAACAATGAACTGTTGATTTTCTTTAGACAATATTTTACTAAGCATTAGGTGGCAGTAGTGTGTTAGACTTGACTTTACCTTTGGATTTTTTTTCCCTTTTTGGCTTTCATAATGTTAATGTGGTATAAAAGTATAAAGGACACCTCTGTAGTCCTTCTATTCAAACGTTTTGTAACATAGTCTTATTTGAAGCAGGTAGACATCATGGAGATGAAGAAACAAGACAGCAGAGTCAATCTCTTTGTAAAAGGCACTCACTTGATTAAAGAATTCCTCTTACAGAGGCTTAGCAGACTCCCTCACCAACTGGTTAATGGCTGCTTTATGGTAACGTGATTTGCCATATGAAAACCAGAAACGATCTAGAAGGCATATGTGTTCTTCATTTCCCAGGAAGCGTTACGTGTTCTAGTTGTACTCTCAAGTCTCTGTGACTCTCAAGTCACTCACTTGTTTAGTGAGTGTCATTTAGGTATATTTCTCATCAGTGAGTGGAAAGGGTTAAGTATTGTCACCAGTCTTATGTGATTAACCACACATCACGTTTGAATTTTTGTGTATTAAAATGTCAGTGCTTTTTACATGCATTTATTTTCATGATAGCTTCCTAAGGCCTGTAAAATTTAATCAGAAATTAGAGTTAAGGAAACTATGCATTTTAGCTTCACAAAAGCATTTCTACAAAGAAAAGAAACAGGAAGGTATTTAGAGCTGACTTGGGGGAGAGTGGTAGAGTTTATCTGCCACAGTCCTCTTCTCTGCTTTACTGTCTCCAGGGTGAGACACTTGGGGGAATTCAAGCCAGTGTGCGCATTTCATTAACATGGCAGAATGATCAGTTACTAGAGGAAAAGCAGGAGCACTTTGACAGAGCACACACCTAATTAGTACCATGTGGCCTTGGTGGCCCCCAGAGCTTCAGGTTGCTCCAGGAGAGTAGCATGGGGAGGGTTGCTGTCTGTGTATTACCACTCTAGACTTTGCATGGGGACTTTAGCTTAGGGTCAGTGTTCACGTCCTTAATTATGCCAAAAACAACAACAACAAAAAGAACCTAGAGAAGGAACAGGGAGCGCCAGCAGTGGCCTAGTGGTGATCCTTGGAGGAGGCTGGAAGTCAGTGTTTACTGTTTTAAATGTAGCTGTTCAGAGTGTACTGAGAGGTCAGCCTTCGACTTCCTAGTTTCCCATCACCAGAAATCTATTTTCTCCAAACCCACCTCCTAGTGCTTCCTTTGAAAAACATCCACACTGCAAATAATGCAAGCTTTGTTTTCTTCAGCCTCTTCCCTCTTTCTTCCTGATGTGCAAAATCCTTTCTTCCCCAGCTCTGCTTCTCCCTGGTAATCCTTTCTTTAAAAACCACATTCTCTTCCCCTTCCTCTGCCTGCTTTTCTGGTTTGCCCTGGACCAACTTCCTTTTCTCTCTTTTTTTAAATCTTCCTCTTTTGTTTGTTAGAGGTAACTAATCTCAAAAAACAACTCTAATTTGGTTTCAGAGGCCATTAATGTTGTACTGATGTGTTGCAGAAGTTTTAAAACTTCTGTCAGGTAGATCAAGTAGTGTCTTTAAAAACATCCATGATGCTAAGATGGCTTTTCTAAAGGCTGGAGGATTAGGAAATCAAAGAGGCAGAGGTCCTAGAGCCCGGTCCTGCAGCCATGTATATAACTAGTTCAGTTTATTGGTCAGTGTGGCCATGTCCTGAGAGCTAAGGAAGGATAGTACATGTCAGAGTCTATCTGAATGAAAGTCAAAATGCTATTCATAACAATCCTCTAGTAAGGGCTGCTGCTGGGTTTCACAGCCAGACCATGTAGGACACTTTACACACAACATCTTTCACCTTAAAGGGGATATAGAAGTTTATTCTGGAGTCAACTACAAAGAACCCAGGAATACAGATTTATGCTACACCAACAGAATGACAGTTACAGCAGAATGAGGGGGACACAGTAGAAAGGTCTGATTGTGCCTTTCATCCTTTTGGCTGGTGGAAACTAAGAGTTTTTTCAACTTAATACATTCCAAAATATTTTTATTTGTTAGTTACAAGATGTTAATTCTGAGACATAGTTGGGAAAGGAATGTCTGTTTTCTTTTGTTAGGGAGCTAAAAGTATCCCAAGTTAAATTGTGATTACGTTCTGGACCCGCAACATTCCAACCTCTTCACAGACATTGAAGTTCTAATCAGTTAACTTGCAACTGTCCTTCACCAGCAGCATATGGTACTGACTGCATATAGACACACACACACACAAATACACAAACAAAACAAACTTATACACATATAAATATGTATATATAAGCATACACATATATCCCACATCAAGTTTGGATGTATTTATATTAATAACATATATATTATATATTGATATATATTCTTTAAGTTTTCAGTTATTCTCAGTATTCCCAAAGGAACTGAGAAAGGTGTAGTTTTTGATACTTACAAATCACAAGTCTTCCTTTTGGTTAATTAATATATGTGTACGCATGCTTGCTAGTGTGTGTGTGTGTGTTGTTTTGAGACAATATCTGGTCATATTGTCCAATCTGGCCTTGAGTTCATGGTCCTCCCATCTTGGCTTCTCAGTGCAAGGGATTGTAGCCACCACACCTGTCAACCTGAATTATTCCTCCTAAGTGCACAAATGATACTAAGCTGGGCCTTGCCCCGAAGGATTACTTGTTATCAAGCCACTTCACCATGAAGCAGCACTTCAAGCTTTTACTCATTTCAGTAACGCCACTTGGTATTTTACCAATCAGCTTTTGCAAGTGAAAACATAAAGTTCTGTTTAAGTGTGTCCTAATTATAAGATGTTACTAAATACAGTTACTTCATCACCTTTCAAAAATGTGTAGAAAAATATCTACTATGGGGGGAGGTGGTGGTGAGATAGGAGCAAACTAGGGACAATGTATTTAGGAGAAAGGGGAATTCTTCCTTGTCTTTTTTTGTTTAATTCATCAACTTATAATCTCTCTCTCTCTCTCTCTCTCTCTCTCTCTCTCTCTCTCTCTCTCCTCTCTCCTTCCTCCTCCTTTTCGTCCTCCTCCAAGAGCAGTTGGCGCTCTACACTTGGCTCACTAGTTTCTAAATGTGTGAAGGTAGTAGTTGGTACCAATTAGAGCAGAAAGTCACTAACATTACAGCAGAATGAGGGGGACACAGTAGAAAGGTCTGATTGTGCCTGAAGAACAGACAAGGCAATTCTGTACCCTTTTATGGCTTTCCAGTTCTCTCCTTACCAGTGTTGACTCATCTGCAGAAGTGTGATGGAAATATGTTGCACTGTAGAGGGATCACAATATACTCAAATGTCTCTGATTCACCCCGAATTATTTTTGTGTTTTGTTTTTTTTTTTAAAAAGATAAGCTGGGCATGGTGGCACACGCCTTTAATCCCAGCAGAAGCAGGCGGATTTCTGAGTTCGAGGCCAGCCTGGTCTACAAAGTGAGTTCCAGGACAGCCAGAGCTACACAGAGAAACCCTTTCTGGAAAAAGCAAAAACAAACAAACAAACCAAAAAAAATAGTGATTGAGGTTATGTGGGAACTCACTTTAAGACAATTCGTCCTATACAGAGTATGTCATCTGCTGACTTATGAGTCTTTATTTTCCTTCCATGTTTGAAAAAGATAGAATTGAAGACCCAGAAATGAACCCACACACCTTTGGTCACCTTATCTTTGACAAGGGAGCTAAAACTATCCAGTGGAAAAAAGACAGCATTTTCAATAAATGGTGCTGGCACAACTGGTGATCAACATGTAGAAGAATGCGAATTGATCCATTCCTATCTCCTTGTACAAAGCTCAAGTCTAAGTGGATCAAAGACCTCCACATTAAACCAGAGACACTGAAATTCATTGGGGAAAAAGTGGGGAAAACCCTTGAAGATATAGGCACAGGGGTAAAATTCCTAAACAGTACACCAATGGCCTGTGCTGTAAGATCACAAATTGACAAATGGGACCTTATAAAATTGCAAAGCTTCTGTAAAGCAAAAGATACTGTCAATAAGACAAAAAGGCCACCAATGGATTGGGAAAGAATTTTTACCAATCCTAAATCTGATAGGAGGCTAATATCCACTATTTACAAAGAGCTCAAGAAGCTGAACCCCAGAAATTCAAATAGCCCCATTAAAAATGGGGTACAGAGCTAAACAAAGAATTCTCAACTTAAGAATGCCAAAGGGCTGAGAAGCACCTCAAAAAATGTTCGAAATCCTTAATCATCAGAGAAATGCATTCCACCTCACACCAGTCAGAATGGCTAAGATCAAAAATTCAGGTGACAGCAGATGCTGGCAAGGATGTGGAGAAAGAGGAACACTCCTTCATTGCTGGTGGGATTGCAAGCTGGTACAACCACTCTGGAAATCAGTCTGGCGATTTCTCAGAAAACTGGACATAGTACTACTGAAAGATCCAGCAATACCTCTACTGGGCATATACTCAGAAGATATTCCAACTGGTAACAAGGACACATGCTCCACTATGTTCATAGCAGCCTTATTTATAATAGCCAGAAGCTGGAAAGAACCCAGATGTCCCTCAACAGAGGAATGGATACAAAAAATTTGGTATATTTACACAATGGAGTACTACTCAGGTATTAAAAACAATGAATTTATGAAATTCCTAGGCAAATGGATGTATCTGGAGGATATCATCCTGAGTGAGGTAACCCAATCACAAAAGAAGTCACTTAATATGCACTCAATGCTAAGTGGATATTATCCCAGAAACCTAGAATACCCAAGATACAATTTCCAAAACACAAGAAAATCAAGAAAGACCAACGCGTGGATACTTCATTCCTCCCTAGAATAGGGATTAAAATATACATGGAAGGAGGTGCAGAGACAAAGTTTGGAGCTAAAATGAAAGGATGGACCATTCAGAGAGTGCCCGACCCGGGTGGTCCATCACATAATCAGCCACCAAATGCAGACACCACTGCATACGCCAGCAGGATATTGCTGAAAAGACACTAATATAGCTGTCTTCTGTGAGGCTTTGACAGTCCCTGACAAATACAGAAGTGGATGCTCTCAATCATCTATAGGGCAGAACACAGGGTCCCCAATGTAGGAGCTAGAGAGAGTACCTAAGAGCTATAGGGGTCTGCAACTTTATAGATGGAACAACAATATGAACTAATTAGAACCCCCAGAGCTCATATCTCTCGCTGCATATGTATTGGAAGATGGCCTAGTTGGCCATTATTGGGGAAGAAAGGCCCTTGGTCTAACAATGTATATATGCCCCAGTACAGGGGAATGCCAGGGCCAAGTAGTAGGAGTGGGTGGGTAGGGGAGCAGAGCTGGGGGAGGGTATGGGGGACTTATGGGATAACACTTGAAATGTAAATGAAGAAATTATCTAATAATAAATAAAGCAAAACAAAAAAAAAGAAAAAAGATAAGAAACCTGCTTGTCTCTCAGACCCCATTTATGAGTGTCAACTATGGTTATCACATCACATCACAAAACAAAACAAAATTTAACAACACAGTAAAACATCAAGAATTAAATATGGCTTAAAGAAAGGAGGCAGTAGGTTTGAGGAGCCTCATCACAGGGTCTTTAAGGTTTCTAGAAGCATGAAGACAGTGTTATCTCTCTGCACCTGAGAGACAGCAAAATGAAAATATTAAGTAATAATTACAGGAGCCAGGAATTTGAACTAGATATATTTGATTGTTATCAGAGACTACCATAGGCAATATTGTTCCTTTTTAGTCTTTTCATTTTGCTTTGGAATTGCTGTTAAAACAAAGTGAGATTTTTAGCATCCCAAAGTGACATATTTTTCTTCTTTCTACAATTCCATATTACATTTTTATTATTGTGATTATTGTGTTTTTGTGTGCACACATACCCATTCCACAGTTCTCTCCTTCTACCATATGAGTCCCAGGGGTTGAATTTAGTATGTCAGGCTTAGGTATATAACCAAAATATGTATAATTGGATCATATGATAGTTTTAGGTTTTTAAGGAATCTTCTCGCTAACTTCTCCAGTGGCTGTACTGGTTTATATTTTACCAGCTATGAATATGGGTTCCTCTGAACTCAGGAACTCTGGAAGAGTTCTTAATTGCTCTTAATTGCTGAGCCATCTCTCCAGCACTATAGTTCTTTATATATTCTTTATATATGTTCTAATAAGCTGTATGATTATAGTTGGTATTTTCCCATTTGTAGGCTGTCTCTTTACTCAGGTGATTGTTTTCTTTGCTATGAAGAAGCTTTTTAATTTCCTGGAGTCTCATTTGTCAGCTCTTAGGATTATCACTATTACTTAATGGAATGTATCCATGAACTGACTGTTGTAGTATCATATTGAATTCTAGTAGTTTAAGCCTTAGAAGGGAAGCTACTTATTTCAGTATTAATCAGGAAAATACCAAGTTAGAGGCAGTTTGGATCACATTGACAATTATAGAACTCATAATAAACATTAACAGTACCTTTCAGTTTGGAGCAGCCAGGAACTAATTCCTAGTTTTGTAGAGTTTTCTTCATCTGATTGGTACATGGTCACATCTATCAAATAGATTTTCTGTAGTGGCCTATTAAAATTACCAAGCTTTTAATACACACGGCTCTTTTCCTAGAAGCATGGAATGATATTTCTAGGGTATCATTTAATACTTATGCTGAGATTAAATGTTTCCACATGAAATTTTTCAAAACTTGCTTCTTGGTTTTTGAAATGAGATTTTACTGTGTAGTCCACCCTAGCTTTGAATTCACCATGGATCTCAAGGTAGCCTTGAATTCACTATATGTCAGCCCAAACTGACCTCTAACTTGACACTCCATCTACTTTAGCTTCTCAGAGTACTGAAACTGAAACTTGGAGCCACCACGCCTAGCTTTGAAATGTCTCTTAAATGTCCACTGGTGGCCTCTTTGGAGTTATCTAACTCTGAGCCAAGTGAGCATTAGCTAGAGAGCTTTAAAACATCTTGGCTTTGGAATTTTCCTTGACTATCTGGAACTTTGAGATATTGGAATAGTGTTTATGAACACACTAATAAGTCCTGGAAAAAGACTTCCTTTCATTTCCTCAGATATAATAGCAGTTAGTTTAGGTGTCTAAATGCTACTACCAGATGAATTTGGCATAAAGAGAAAAATGCGCTGAAGTAGAAACTTAGTTCTCCTTGTTCACCCCAGTGTTCATGATGTCTACTAGTTCTTCTCTTTAACCACCTAGGAGAATCCCTTTGGCTCTTCTGATAATGATCAATAGCAGTGTCAGGCAGGTTACCATGACAGTGCTTCCATTGCTAAAACCTACAGCTAAAAAAAATTTAAAGTTACATACTTTCGATTTCAATGTGAATTAAAGTTATCTAGCTTCACGTTTCCATGATTTGCTATGTAAATTTGAACTAGCAACTTGAATACAAAGTGAGGGTTTTTTTTAAGATCTTGTGTTCTTTTGACATTTGTAAGGAAGTCAGTGGAAGAATCTTGTAGTGCTATTATGTGATTGTTATGATGATCTGTCTTCACTCACGTGTCATGGAATAGAGGCATGCCTATTTGCCTGTTATGTTGGAACAACTTGAAATAGAAAATGATAAAATTACTAGGTTTATCTTTGAAACTTAAATGTGTTCTGTAGTATGTTTGATAAAATTTTCAAAGTAATACTGGTTGGAAAACTCTAGATAGCACTGTCAGATGGTCTCTTATGTACCTGAGCATCAACAGTTACCATCTGACCATCCCCAGTAACCTGGCCTATTATTGTACATAAAGTGTCCTAAACTTAATCTTTCTTTGTTGAAAGACTTATTTGACATAAAAGAGGCAAGAGAACTAAAGAGAAAGGGAGGAAAGGGTAGGTAGGTGAAGCCCCCAGCAAACGACACTGCAGTTAGCATTTCTCAGGGATGAGTTGGGCAGAGCTTTTTGGTTTTGACTAAATAATGTAAATACAAAAAACATTACTAAAAGTTTCATAAGAGTTAAAAAGCTCATATGAGAAAAATGTTTAATCACTTCATATTAAACTGTTCTACTGAGTTATTTGCAAATGTGGCCTAGAAACTGAAATGTCAGCATTAAGAATGTGAAAAGTCTGTCTTTCTTTCTCTTTTCTTTCTCTTTTCCTTCCTTCTTTCCTTCCTTCCTTCCTTCCTTCCTTCCTTCCTTCCTTCCTTCCTTCCTTCCTCCCTTCCTCCCTCCCTCCCTCCCTCCCTCCCTCTCTCTCTCTCTCTCTTTCTTCCTTTTTCTTTCTTTCTTTCTTTCTGTTTTTAGAGACAGTGTTTCTCTGTGCAGTCCTGGCTGTCCTGGAACTCACTCTGTAGACCAGACTGGCCTCGAACTCAGAAATCTGCCTGCCTCTGCCTCCCAGTGCTGGAATTAAAGGTGTGCGCCACCACTGCCCGGGTGTGAAGAGTCTTTTATAGTGAGATTGTTTAAAGTATGGCTGTATAATTTCATAAGAAAACTATCTTTGTCCATTTTAAAATTGTATCTACATTCAAATCCATTCTGTAAGGAAGCCTTGATTTGGGTGGGTGGAGCTCCTCCATTCTCAGGTCCTGCTGCTCTGCACGTACCAGTTTCTATTTGTGTTAGTCACCTTCTGTAGGTAAATTGTCCATGAGACCAGTGATTCCATGAGCAAATGATCCAGAAAATGTTGCCTTTGCACGTTGTGACAGATCGTGTCACTGTGGAGCTGCAGCTACTGCAGTGGTCTAATTAACCTGGCAGTTGTCTCCTGTGCCCAGCACTGTTGTCTCAAAGCCTTGGCAACTTCCTTTCCATCTTCTCATTATCTTCTTAACTAAAGCTCAGCTTTATGATTGTTTGTCTTGTGGGTTTTCTTTTCAAGCCTACTCCACTCAACTGTTCACCACCCTTACTTTTGATTGGCAGTATCATCCAGATAAACAAAGTGCAGATGTGCCAGCTGGAACCATGGAGGAGTGTATGCAGAAGTTTATTGAAATTGATCAGGCATGGAAAATTCTAGGGAATGAAGAAACCAAGAAAAAGTATGACCTGCAGCGGCATGGTAGGTACTTGTGGTGAAGAAACAGAGCCCCAATAGCAGCTCTTTAAAGCAGTATACATGTCTGGGAGCATTTCTCAGCATTTGCATCCAGTTATCGCCATTGTTATTTCTTGTTCTATCGTTGTTTTTAATCGTGTCCTATTCTTAGTAGGGATTATTTTGTATCTCTTAAAAACTTAACAAAACTGCTGAAGTGTAGCTTCTTGGAAGACATGAAAGGAGCTTTCTGTAAACTACTAAAATCTTCAGTTATTTACCCCCAATTTTTTGCAGTGTATGCCTAAAACTTCTTGTTATTCAACTTAGCTATGTATGCATTACAGTCTTAAGTGTGGTATTTGGAAGACTGTATACCATACCATGGCCAGCTACAGGAGACTTGTACTAAGGTTAGGTCGTACAACATCTACAGGAGTCTTTTCTTAAGGTTAGGTCTTACAGCACTCTGCTGGCTGTGCCCTTTGTTCTAAGGGAGGTTTCATGACTAGCTACTCTTGATGAAACTGCTGTCAATGGTGTCTTAGGAATGCACATTGCTTACTTCATTTTAAAGGTCATTTCTTTTTGCCTTTTGAAAATAGCTCCTTAAAACAGTGACAAGCTGTTTGGGAGAAAGAAGGAAAAATGTAGGTCAGGTTTGTCACACATGAACTGTAGTTACACGAAGTGATAGGCTGTCTTTCAGCACTGGCCTTGGGACAGGACTCCCTCCGCCTTATATTTGGACTTTCAATAAGCACCGTACATGCTAATGGGGGGAGTCAATAATCAGTTTCAGCCTGTGGGGAAAATACTCAGTTGCTTCTCCCCAGTAGCACATCAGGCTCTGCCCCGACTGAGATGTGCTGATAGAAGCTCATGGTGGCTGCATGATTATTGATTCCCCTCCCATGCCAACACCAGCATACTATCCACCTCACCAAATGAACTCTAAGGCTTCTGCTACTAAGATTATAAAAAGTTAATTTGAGAATCAAGCCTTTATTTCTAAATGTAACATTACAGAATACAGTATTTGTAGAAATCTATAGTATCTGAGGAAGCTGTACCAGTAAAATACATATTTATTTTTTGGTGGTATTTAATGTTTTTCATTTTCATTTATTGAGACAAGGTTTTGTTTTTGCTTTTCTTGTAGCCTAGGCTGGTCACCAGGAGCCCAGGCTGGCCTCTGACTTGCAGCAATTCTGCCTGCTTCTGGAGTGCATGCAGTTGTAGCATTTGTTTGTAATGCTGTTTAGTTGTGTTACTAATGATATCTTGGCCTTTCTACTTTTTAAAAGGCCAGTGTGTTGTTTGTTTTTGTTCTTTAATATTAGGACATGGTGAGTGTACCTTTTTAAGGGATTTGCATTGATTTTTAGATGTGCCTTAAATATCTGTCCTTCTTTTTGGTGTATATATTTTTGTAATTAGATTGTATTTCTGGCAGAAAGAATGTAGACGTACCTTCATTTGAAAATAAATTCTGTCCATAAGTCCATCCTTATAAATAGGGTCTACATGATAAGTTTCTGTGACTATATTGGAGCTAATGCATTTGAGTGTGTTGAATGTGAGCTGGTCTAGCTTTATAAGGCCACAGAGTTCTATTGCAGATGAGAGTTCTCTGATGCTGTTTCTTCAGAGTTTTCTTAATAATTAATTATTATGTGGGATACCAGTTTGCTTAAGAAGAATTAACACAAAACTACTCTAAGGAGTATGGGACAGGACTGGAGTTAGGGCACGGGCCTGGGCTCTATTCCTGGCACCCACATAGCAGCCTATAACCATCTACAACTCCAGTTCCAGAGCAATCAAAGTCCTCTTCTGGCCTCTGTGGGCACCAGGCCTGTGTACAGACATATATGCAAGAAAAATTTCATACACGAAAAAAAAAAAAAAAAAGCACGTAGAGACATGATGTTCAGTGTCTGCATTTTTGCTACTTGTAGCAAAGATCACGAGAGTGAAACTGGCTAGAAGTCCACTTTCCAAAGGGTAAGAAGAGAGCAGAAGTCACGAAGTTACATTCTTTTCTGTAGCATTCAGTAGGGTAAACTAAAATTGGAAAGAACCAAGAAACTGGGTTTATAGTAAGTACAGTATTACATAGGGGGGGGCACTTAAAAGATCATATAAGTACAAATGGTTAATAGGGTCTAACAAGCTGCTAGAACTACACATTTCTTTTGAACTTTGAATGTGCAGTTTTAAGTTTTCCATAAGTTAGCATCTGTAGCTTAAGGTATCATAAGGGATTTTTGTAGATAATTGATGATATCACAACAGAAAAATTATGAATCAGTTAAATAAACTTGACATTATGTCAGTTTGCTTGGCCACTTCTACAAATGGATGAACTGATTTCTTCAAATCAAGTTGAGCTGTTCTAGGATAGAGATATAGCATCTAATAACACTTTCATATGCAATGTAAAGTATGTTCTTCACTAGAAGTTCTGAACATGAGTGCTCTGTTTCCATTTTAAATGGCCACTGGCCTGCTGTTGAGAGCCCTCATATTCTAAGTGTGATGTGCTATATTTAAACCTTTTATTCCATCCTGCTTTTCAAAAACTCTCATGATAAACCTGAATACTGATACTAATTTCTTCTTACTCACCAATAAGTGGCTTTTCAAAAGCAAATGAAATGAACTTGAATCTATAACAGGACTTAGATTTGCTATAAGGAAACCTTTGAGGGTGCTAATTTGTTAAAGATCCATGTAGGGTAGCAAGAGGGAGAATTGCTCAAACCAGGTCAGAGCACTCAGCTTTTCTGGGTCACCCCTGGGGACATGGAAATAGCTTTGTGATGCAGAACTATTTGTGCATGTGGTGATGGTTAATGTAAAACCTCATTGCAGTGTTAAGTATATTTATTGCCTACCTCCTACTGACTTGCAGTGTAAGTTTAAGCTGTACTTGCTTCAGTGGTTGATGTTCAGTGCTTTTCCATATCTTCCAGCTGAGAGAGGTACGCTAGATATCTGAAGAGCCTCTTCAGTATTGCCCATAGCCATAGATATATCCAGAAAAGAACCCTTGGCATTCTTATTTCTTTGCTTCTCAAAAGAAACAACTAGATGGATTATTTCTAATGAAAATGTGGTAGTAGGGCAGATAGCCTTAAGTAAAACATATTTTTTCCTCTCTCCCCCCTTTCCTTCTTTTCTTGGAATTTTAAGGTAGAGCTGGACAGGCAAAGAAAACAAGTCTAAGAGGCGTAGTAATATTGGGTTTCCAGAGATCATACATTTTGAAAACAATGTTAACTAGTAGAAATAACCAATTAGTTCCAGTTGGCATATTTACCATGTTGTTGGTGAAGATGCCTCTTAACACTGCTTGCAGCTTGGAAAGCATGTAGTTATCCAAGACTAGGCTTCGCAAATCAACCAGAGGCATACTTGGAGAACTCTTTCAAGATGTGTAAAATGTTCACATGAACAATGCTATCAAAAAGATTTTGGTGTCTTTGTAAATCTTGTGTGGGAATTTTCTTATATATTAAAAACATTAAAATAACAGAAGTATCTCGTGGGAATAACAAGGAGCATGATTCAGTAGCTTTGTAATGTTTTATAGCACACATCTCAATGTCTCCGTGGATCTACAGAATGGCACAGCTATGAGCTATTTATCTGTTTCCCTGAAGAGGAACAAATTTACAAATGCAGTTGATCAGATCAACTAAAGCTTAAAAATAAGTGGACTGTGTTTGGAATCCCTGTTGATATCTTATATTAAAATTCATCTTGTTCTCAGTGTGGCTAATTGTGACTGTCATTCTACCAAGTGCCCAAGTGTGTAGATGCCTAACTAGCCTGGTTGAGAGGGATTGACTAGAACATACAGCTAAGATGCTGCTTTTTGCTGGATATAGCAAGTTATTTCTGGTGTTTTATTATGCAATTCCTTTATTTCTTTATTAGGATAAATATTTGAACATGAAAGGTAAGGAAATAAATCTTGTACCAATGAGGAATGAATCTTTAAAACTCCACAAATATTCATGTATTAGATCACCGAATTTTAAGTATAAAATTGGAATTCTTTCTGAAAAGAGCTTTTATGTTTTAAGACAGATTATAAGAAAGGGGAAAACATATTTTTTAATGTAAATGATATAAATTTGAGCTGGTAGTACTTGAGGCCAGTAGCTAATTGTGTAAATTATGTCCTAACGCTGACCGGTACAAGATACTTGAATTAGTCAGATTAGGAGTTAAGTTTGATTTTAGGAATTTCAAAATTGACTGTAAAAATTTGCTTCAGGTAAAAACTTGTAGATAAGCATCAAGAGATTTGTTTTTTTGCTGACTGTTTCTGGGAAAATAAGTATGTGAAGTGATGCAGAAAATCCATCTAGACAGTTGAGACTAGTGTCTTAGGACAGACAGGAGAGCACAAGGACTCTCCAGGAGGGTCCCCTGCTCATCTGAGTTGTCACTCACTATTTTCACCATGTCAAATATTTTAAGATTATTTGTTATTGATTCTGAATAAAAGTTAACGAGTTTCAAAGAATTAAAAACCTGTTGGCAAAAAAATGTTTGTAATTGTGGTGTGAGTGCACTCACCATTGGAGAATCTGATTTAATAGAACTGATCAGTGGGTTTTAGGAAGTACTTATTTTCTGCTTTAACCACTCCCAATTTCTGTGTGTTAATTTGAACCCATTGAAGTTGGTTGGTTCAAAACCAAGTCCAGTTGCCCTTTTCATTGTTTCATTCTGTGCTTAGCCCTGAGCTGCTTGCTGGTTCTCTGCTTTGCTCTGCTTACCATCAGTGGTCAGAAAGGTCAGGTCCCATTCTCCTTTGTGCTCCCTCTTCCTGGATATTCATTTCATCCTCATAGCTCCTGTAGTCCGTCCTCACTGTAGTTCACCATCTCATTACCTCCACAGCTCCTGGGCCTTTCCATTTTGTGCTGCTCTCTGCTCCCACAGCCCCTGATCTACCCCCTCTCTTTGGGGGTGGGAGGGGCAGGAATTCCTTGGCCCATCCCTGTCACTTTCCCCATTTCCATATACCATGTATAAATGTTTAATATTAATGCATCTGTTTTAATAGGACTGACAACTGTTATGAAACAAGATGAGGTAAGAAGTTGCTGCCCTCCTTTCTACACTGCAACGTGAAGCTTCCTCACTAACAGTGAGCTAGGTTTTAGTCATTTTCTTATGCTTTGGTACACAGTGCAATGGGAAAAGTATGAGATAATAACGGTTAAAATAGTATTTATGCACACTGGAACTGTGGTAATTGCCTTTTAAATATTATTTCGTTACCCTTGTGGGAAAGAGCATTATCTGTTTTCAGGGGAAGCCAAAAAGCTTCTTGTAATTAGCTAATTTCACCAAGGTTACCCAGCTAGTGATTGATAGCAAGGGATTCAAAGCAATTTTCTCTGAGTTTTAATCAAGATTACCAGGCTTCCAAGTTTTGCACAACTAGCATATGGTCCACTATTGTTTAGTCTATATAGTCAGAGGTAACGCATTATGATGATCTGAAAAGGAGAATGGGCATATATCTGCTGCTGTTCTATCTGTTCTACAGCAAAGCAGATGGACTTCAGCTTTAGTGTTTCATTTGGTACCCATCTTATCCTGCTCTTCCCTCCCTCCCTTCCTCCCTCCCTCCCTCCCACCCTTCACACTGGTCCTCATTTATAGCCCGGGGTGTCCTTGTCTGCTGTCTCAGCCTTCAGAACGCTGGGTCAAACCCAGACCAGAATCATTTCTTACCTTTCCTGACTATCAGTTTTACCTGTAGTGTGTAAAAACTCCACGGTTCTTTTCTTCAGCGTGGTGGAAAACATTCTAGTTGTGAGTATAATTTCATCTGGGAAAAGATTGTAGACTTTTTAAATTAGTAAACAATTTTCAAATTAGATGTTGCCCAATTCTCAGCCCCTAAGAAAAGCAGTATGATGGCCAGAACTGAATACTCTCCAATTCTTCCTGTTTGGGACATCTAATTTCTGTAGTGAAATGTTTTTTAAAATTAGATGATTCTTAAAATTAAATTACTTGTCTAAAGATAGAAAAATTCTGAGCTAGACCTAGATGATAACACTAGCGTTTGCATTTAATTTGTATGCACACAAGCCTTTAAAAACAAATATTTATTTTTATTTATTTGAAATTGCCCAACACTAACAGTAGTGGATTAATTGCTACATGAAAGCTCTTGGGAGTGTGATTGCCCTTTGAATAAATGACATTGCCACAAGTGAACAGGACAGACAGGCCTGCAGATGGACTTGGCCGTTATTCAGCTGAATGAGACTTTTAAACACCTCAGCCGTAGTAAACAGTTAAGTCCCGCTCCCTGGAGTCTCAGGTTGCTGCTGTTTTAAAATTTTACTTACTGGTTTTTCTTTCTTTTTTTTTTTTTTTTCTTTATTTTCTTCCTTTTTAAAATTGTAGCTTTGGTTAGAAAATTTACTGGAATTAGAAATTAGTTAGATATTAAAGGGTTCTTTTAGAAACTTGATTATCATTAGGAAGAAGTTTTTAAAGACTGGAATTTTCATTGTCTTACAAGAAGTAGGGAATATTTATTGATTCCCAAATGGGGCTGAAGAAACTTTTCCTCTTTACAAGGCTGTCAATGACTCAGCAAGAGACCTGGTGAGCTTGACTGAACCAAGCTGCTAATAGTTATTTAATGTTATTCGCCAGTGTGAAAGGATCGCTGTAGATTTTCCTTTTAATCTCTTTGAATTGCAGGCTCATAAACCTCTCTGATGAGCCCTGCCAGTGTTGTCTTAGATCCCACTGTTGAGACAATGGAGCCACAGAATTCTTTCACCTCTTGTTGTCAGACAAACCCAATAGAATACAAGGTCAGAAGGGCCTATACTTCTAAAGATTGAAAGATTCTTTTTCAAGTAACCACATAAATTATTTGATTTTATCATTATATTCCTCAGGAACTTCACTCTAACTATAATGCACTGCTTTTGATACATAAAAGTAAAACTGGAAGGTGGCCGGGGTGGGGGGTGGGGTTGGGGATTGTCTTGTCTCATTTGGCTAAGCTTGTCAGTATCACACAGGGTGTGAACAGACCTTAATATTCCTTGATATCTTCAAAAGAGTTGAACCCATTTTCTAATAAGCAAATTGTGTAGTCACTGCACTCTAGCAGTGTGTACTTTACAATTGGATGCAGGTTACTTTGCTCTTTTCTGGTTTTGTTTCCTATTTTTGTTGTTTCATTTTTTTTAAAGTTGTTCCTATTATGTAGAAAAACAAAAGATTGAATTTTAAAATCTTGATCTCTAAATCAAGTTAGTTTCTTTTCTTAGCATTAGTATTTTATTTCCACAGGGGAACCTTGAGGTGGGATTTTGCCTAATAATATGTTTCACCGCAGTGAACAAAAAGTGTATGTCCGTGTGTGTATGTGTGTATGTGTGTTACTAAAACAAACTCATCTGTTTTGAAGATGCCATGCCGAATTAATGCAGAATTATCAACCTCCCTTACTTTAAGAGCCCCTGCAACTTTAGTGGATAGGGAAGAATTAAGATTTTTAATTATAACCACAGTAGTGGACAAGCAGAGATCATTGTTTTAAAATAAAGGAAGGAAAATACCCTGATTTGTTTGTTCTCCTTCCTTGTAATTGTAGTGGGGCTGAGTGGTTGGGTGGAATTTGCTGTTGCCCCATCTTTGGACACCTGCCTCTCAACAAAGGGCCATGGTTACCCCCTACTGACCACATTTAGATTCACCTTTTACTTTCCTGTACTGGGTCTGCTCATTATACACTTCTCCAGGGATCCAATTTTCCCCTGAGTTAATCACCCCAGTAGTTGTTAGATTATTTTCTTTTCAAAGGACAATAACTTTTCTTAAAAAAAACAAAACAAAACAAACTTCTTATTTCTAGCTTTTAAAACAGCACCACTGAAGTCTCAATAAAACTGCCTTTAAAATTTTGTTGAGGTGAAACATGAGTAGATACAGAGAGGTGCAGAAATCTGTGTGTCACTTGATAGAGTTTTCACCGTAAGCACACCATTTTAACCAGAAAGCCCCTAAGACTCCTTGCCCTTCAACAGCATAGGGAAGGTTTTCTGACTTGTTTCATACTCATATTTATGTCAGATACTGATTTTTAAAACCAGACTCATGGATTTTTGTACATATAGTATTAAATAAAATCTCCATGTATCCATAAGCCATTGAACTCCAATATATTCCTTTCAACTTGGATCTTTGGCAAAGTAATCATTTTTGTGTTCTCTTTTCTCTTTCACTATGAGATAGGCTATGCTAATCTTTTAACCAGGAATAGGTGCTACTCTAAAGGCCCTGTGCATAGGGATAAAGACGAAAAGAAAATAATGAAATGTGGGAGGAATAGAGTAGGACACAAATTGTAACTAGATCAGAATAATGGTTGCTTCCCAGTAGAAAAACAGAACAGTAGGAGGCTGAATGGCTTGGCAGTTACATTTGCAAGACACTTCTCACTTCTTACTTATTTTTAAATATAGTGGCATCATGTGTTTATAATTGTTTATCCTTTTAATACAGTTAGTCTTTTCTAAGTATCCCAGATAGGTCAGGCTGCGAAAGCTGATTCCCCAAATCTGCTTTGCTTCAGTTGTGTGCCAAGTATAGAGAAATACAATTTATCCTAGTAACCTAGTTGCAAATTGATAATAATGTTTGTTCTCCAAGTGGGTCTTTTCACTGTGAATTATCCTCTTTAGATAGTATTTTTTAAAATTCTAGCAAAGTTGACTCTTCTGAATAAGAGATTAAACCATAAAAATCTATTTTTTCTCTCCCTGAGACTCAGATTGAAATTTTTAAAGAAGGGGGCGGGAGGGGGGAGAGCCCTGTGCAGGACAAAGGCACACACCTTTAATCCCAGCACTCTGGAGGCAGAGGTAGGTGGGTGTACTGGCTGGTTTTATGTGTCAACTTGACACAGGTTGGGGTTATCATAGAGAAAGGAGCTTCACTTGGGGAAGTGCCTCCATGAGATCCACCTGTGGGATATTTTCTCAATTAGTGATCAAGGGATAAAGGCCCCTGTGGGTGGGATCATCTCTGGGCTGGCAGTCTTGGGTTCTGTAAGAGAGCAAGCTGAGCAAGCCAGGGGAAGCAAGCCAGTAAGAACATCCCTCCATGGCCTCTGCATCAGCTTCTGCTTTCTGACCTGATTGAGTTCCAGTCCTGACTTCCTTGGTGATGAACAGCATTATGAAAGTGTAAGCTTAATAAACCCTTTCCTCCCCAACCTGCTTCATGGTCATGATGTTTGTGCAGGAATAGAAACTCTGACTATGACAGTGGGTCTCTGTAAGTTTAGGCCTGCCTGGTCTATATAGTGAGTCCAGGACAGCCAGGGCTTCACAGTAAGACTCTGTCTCAATGGCAAGAAAAAAAGAAAAAAAAAAAGAAAAAAAAGGGAAGAAACAATGGTGTGTGGGGGGGGGAGGGGGGAGAAGCCAGAACAGGTATACTATACTTTGTATAGAATGTGGAAAATACTTTGTTTTGTTTAGGAACTTCTGAGCATACTCTAAATTATACATAAGCTCTTCAGTGGCAATAGATAGATGGAAGGGATACCTGGACCACAAGAGAAAGTCTGTGTCTGGGTTTTAGGGACAGTTTAACAGACTGTTGGTACCCAGTAAATATGATGTAGTATAATATTTGACAAACCTTAATAGAAGAGTATGGTAGGTTCAAAATATTGTATAATCTTTTCACCTATTTTTAAATTGTGTAACTCACCAATAAATTCTGAGCAGGCGGTTATTAAATATAATTAAGTTGTAGGCATGCACACAACAGAACAAAGGGACTTGTTCTCAGCAAGTGAACAGGAGACTAGTGAGACAGCTAAAGAAAATTTCATTGGAGTTGGGGGAGGCTGCTGAACTTTAGTAATGTGTCCACCCCTCCCCAGCATTATCTTCTAAAAGAACAATATACACATACAGGAATTATACAATGCCCTTGAAAACAGAATGGAGGCCACCTATAGTTGCTTTCTTTGCTCAAAGTTTATAGGTTTTAAGTGAGACTACATGCTTGCACTAACCAGACCATACTCATAGGATTCACAGCTCCCTTAGGCCCTTTATCTGTAGAGGAACACTTTGGCCCAGATAAAAACAAAAGATGCACAGCACACAGTTGTCCTGTGGGATTGCCAAAGTAGTAACGTCCTCCTCCCTTTAGATTCTTACTATTCTCCTACATTCAGATGACCAACCGCCCCCTATGTTTTTGTAGAGCTTTGCTCCATACAGCACTTTAGGCATGATCTCATTTGACTTGAAGAATACCCATCAGTCTGTTTGAACTGCCATAACAAAACACTACAGGCCAGGGTAGCTAAGCACAGTTTATTTCTCATGGTCCTGGAGGCTGAGAAGTTAAAGATGAAGGTGTTGGCCAGTCCTTTTCCCCACCAGGGCTATTCTGGCTTGCTGATGTTCTTTGTATGGACTTTTCTCTATATCTAAGTGGACATGGGATATGACCTCTCTGCCTTGTGTTAATGTCAAAAGCACTAAGCTACTCTGAAAATGGTTCATGATACAGGCTTGAATGGCTGCACAGGAGATACATTATTAGCATTTCTATCAAAACCATCTCACTTTATATTTTACAGAAGATGAGCTAAGAAATGTGGGGCCAGTAGATGCACAGGTCCGCCTTGAAGAGATGTCCTGGAACCAAGGTTAGATTTGATCTAATTTTGTCTATCCACATTGAAAACATATATTAGGAGGCTTTTTCTTATTGGATATTTTCTGTTTACATTTCAAATGTTTTCCTCTTTCTGGGTCTCCTCTTCAGAAACCCCCATCCCATTCCCCCTCCCCCTGACTCTATGAGGGTGCTCCCCCCCCACACCCACTCCTGTGCCCCTGGCCCTCACATTCACCTACACTTGGGCATTGACCCTTCGCAGGATCAAGGGCCTCTCCTCCCATTGATGGCCAACAAGGCCATCCTCTGCCACATATGCAGCTAGAGCCATGGGTCCCTCTGTGTGTACTCTGGTGGTCCAGTCCCCAGGAGCTTTGGGGGATCTGGCTAGTAGACACTGTTGCTCCCCCAGTGGGGCTGCAAACCCCCTCAGCTCCTTCTCCATATCCTCCAACAGGGACCCTGCACTCAGTCCAATGGTTGGCTGAGAGCATCCACCTCTGTATTTGTCAGGATCTGGCAGAGCCTTTCAGAAGAGCCTTACCAGGCTTCTGTCAGCAAGCACTTCCCAGCATCTACAATAACATCTGGGTTTGGTGAATGTATATGGGATAGATCTCCAGGTGGGGTAGTCTCTGGATGGCCTTTCCTCCAATCTCTGTTCCACACTTTGTTTCCATATTTTCTCTTGTATTTTGTTCCCCCTTCTAAGAAGCACTGTAGCATCCACACTTTGGTCTTCCTTCTTCTTGGGCTTCATAGCATCTGTGAATTGAATCTTGGGTATTTTGAACTTTTGGGCTAATATCCACTTACCAATGAGTGCACCACGTGTGTTCTTTTGTGACTGGAATACCTCTCTCAGGATATTTCCACAGTCTTCTGTTCTTTGCAATTGTTGTTACACATCATTAAATTGGAAAACACCACTTTCTAAATGGAAGCCATGAGTATTATACTTCACTGTTTCTCTGGGAAAATAAAATTCTCATTTCCTAACCATTTTTAATATACTCTTAACTGTATACATTTATTTTTCAGCATAGGGAACAATTCCTATAAAGGCTTACAGAAGATCACTAGTGAGTGTGCTGCTGTGATAGACACAGAATCCTTCTTCAAATTAAGCTTCATTTTTAATGGCAAAGTCTTTACCTAGTGCTCTAAGGATGAGAGTCACAAGTATTATTGTCTTAGAAATCATGTTTTGCCTATTAAAACCACTCAGTGTCTAGCAATCCAAATGAAGTTCTGGAGTAGAGAAGCTCTTGTTTGCCATAAATAACCAGACTTCTGGGGTCTTTGGAGAAGTCACTACAGTAAGAGGAGCTGCTTTTGTGGAAGCAACAGTGGCCTGCTCTTCATTGCTAGCTTGTGGACAAACTAGAATGTGACATTCATTAGAGATTTGTCCAACTAAATATATTTTTAAAAACTGTAATCTGGAGGCTGAAGTGTATATATATATATATATATATATATATATATATATATATATATATATATATATATAACACATACACACACACACACACATATACACCTGTGTTGTCCATTTAGATGGTTCAATGGTTAAAAGCACTGTTTACTTTTGTGGAAGACATGGGTTCTCTTCCCAGTACCCATATGGCAACACACACACACACACACACACACACACACACACACACACACACTCATACACTGGGGGAGTGGGGTGGTGTCACTTGCCTATATGCAGGCCACAGGTTGATAGGATACATTTGTTTCTCCACATTATTTTTTGAGAGTCTTTTTTTGAGTCCAGATCTCATATTGGCTGTCTACCTGTTTCTACTCTCTCCTCTCCCATCAGCATTAGGGAGATAGGTGTGAGTGCCACAACTGGCCTTTATATGGGAGCTAGGGATTAAACTACAAGTCCTCTTGTTATTGAGTAAGCACCTTATTCATTGAGCTATTCGCCAGCCTCTTCTAAAATAATTTTCTTAGTAAAAGGAAGCAGAACTCTAGCTCCAGCCGGTGAATTAATAAGAAGCATATCCAGTTTATCTTATATACCTTAGGCAGGGCTGTAGCTCAGTGGTACAGTGCTTCCCTTGCATAAGACCCCTTGGTTTAATCTCCAGTACTGCTAAAAGGAGAAAGAGGAGGATTCAAATATCGGACATATTTGATGCTCATTTAAGGTAGGCTGTAAAGACAGAAATTATCATTATCCTCCTGAGAACAGTAACTTTGTACAGTCTGGATTCTGATAGGAGCATTAAAAACTAATGTAGGTTTTAAACTAATTTTAGAAAAAGCAGGCTTAGAAAAATAAATAAATTTTTTAAAAAGGGGGGAAAATCAATCTTAATGTAATACAAAAGGTCTATCAAGTGGGTAGGTTATATTGTTGGGATTCTTTCAGGATCATTTTCACAATGGCAATGGGTGGTAAAGGTACAAAATAGGAGAAGTTGTAAACGTACATGTGAGAGACATGTCCTAATAGTGCATTTTATTATGCTGAAAACACATTTCTGGAAACACTGGGACACTGAAGACTAAGTTTTCTCCAGACAAAGCTTTAGTTTTTTTGTTGATTTTTAAAGTAGAAATTTCTGGTTTCTCAGTTGTGTCATGTCATGTTTTTCTGGAATCTGTCTTATGAGAAGATGTTTTGGCTGAAGCAGACATGTGGGAGGATGTTTTACTAAGAGCAGACACATGGTATTTTTCTGGAGGCAGTCTAGAAAAAGGGCATTTGATGTTCTGCTAGAGTGGGTGTTTGAGAGAACACATGATGTTTAAAAATATAAATATAGCCCAACAGACAATAGATGATGCTAGATGGTACTGGTATGCCTTGCCATTCTTTATTTGTCATTGTGGGGCTTTGCTGATGGTGGCCTTCACTGACAACTGAAGATTTTGTTGGTATGCCTTACCATTCTTTGTTGGTTATCATTTGTCTTCACTCATAGAGAGAAATACACCAAAAAACTTCTGGTGGTGTTTTGGTAGCTTTTTGCACTTCCTTGGATCCAGGCAAATTGGCAGAGCCTTGGGGTTTCTTCTGGATCAACCTGCCATTGTTAATTTATAAATGCTGTTTATGAGTTTATGCTGTTACTGATTCATAAATGATGTTTGCTAGTGGATCGGATGCTGTTGCTGATTCATATGAACTTAACTGCTGATACCCTGATAATGCAGATTAGATTTACTCTAAAGAAGTAGTTCTAAACAAGTCCACATCCTCCTTTGCTCTATTAACCTTTCCTTTCCATTACTTTGGTAGGCAGTGAGATAAAAGGGACATTAAAACATTTAAAACCCTTATTAAAAATAGGTTTTAAACAAATCTAAACCTACATATTTTCATATATTGTGCCTAAATTTGTTTAAATAAAAATACTGCTTTAGGACCTCAGTGAAGGTAAGAAGAAATTTCAACCAGATGTGAAGATGAAAACCCATGGCAAAACTCCAAGGTGACCCATTTGTGGAGTATGTCACCTCAGATTATCTCAGTGTTCACTGAGGTAGTTTTAAAAGGCATATTTGCTGTGGGGCCTTCTTAAGAAACCTAGTGGCCAATGTATATAATAAAATAAGATAAAAATATATTCCAAAGGAAAGGAAGAAAGGAAGGAAGGAAGGGGAGAGAGGAAAAGGAATTGAAAACAAAATGAAAAGAAAGAAGAAAGAATCCAATGGCAAAGCCAGGCATGGTGGCTTTATTTTTTGAAACAGGGTCTCACTATGCAGCTCTGGCAGTCCTGGAACTCACTTTGTAGGCCAGGCCTGCCTCAGTCAGATTTGAATGCCTTTGCCACCCAAGTGATGGTATTAAAGGTTTGGGTCATCAGGCCAGGCACGATAGCTTCTAATTTCAGTTTGTAATCCCAATACTTGGGAGGCTAAGGTAATATTGCATTTCAAGGCCAGGACAGTAATAGCTATTTAGTAAGACCCTATTTCAAACAAAAATTAAAAAAAAAAAAAAGAAGAAGAGGAGGAGGAGAAGGAGGAAGAAGAGGAAGAGAGAAAGAGTGAGAAAAGATGGCTGAGAGATAGATCCCAGGGACCTACATGGTGGACAGAGAACCAACCAACCGTCTTTTGACCTTTACATACATGCTACTGCATGTGAGACCATACAGTAAGAACATAAATAAATATCAACCTTCCATTTTTAGCTAATGTAACTATTTACTTTGAAAACATGTTTTCACTAGTTATGTATATATTACCTTAAACAGTGGGGATATTTGCAGTTTTAAATTCAAAAGAAATTTTTTTGATATGGAGAAACCTACATTGTGATAAAAAATAAAAAGCAAGAAAAGATTTATGTTTTCCTTATTGATAAGGCAACACATAAGGTTGGCTTGACTGCCCATTTTTCTAAGACTGCATTTTAGACAGTGCAAATACAAGGCAGTTGAATCTCCTGTCAGCCTTTTGCCTCTTCCCTCCTGCACAGTGATCCTGAAATGTAGCTAACTTTGAGACTCGGCTGAAGCTACTTCAGGATCCTACCTACTAGACGTCATTTGTCTCTAAGCTGTGAGTTCAGTAAAACAAATTATAACCTGGTGAGTTGGGATAACTCCACTTAGCAGAGGGAATAACTAGACTTTGTTTCAAAGGACAGAAGCATCTAAGCCTCCAGTTTCCACCATCACTAGCATCTTAAATGCGCTGCTTAGAAGAATATAAAAATTTCAGGACTCTTAAGAAAATGGAAAATTATAAGTAAATTATATAGACTACTCTGAGCATACTTTGCCCCATCCCCATCTGTGAATATTGAATACAGAGTCAGAGCACCAGTCCATTGCTACTACAGATAAAGAGACTCTTCAATAGATAAGTTTTTCTATGAATGAGAATTTTTCCAGTTCCCTTTTAAACATTTCTATCTGTACCTGATCTTTTTTGTTTGTTTTGTTTGTTTCTTTTTCCAGTGTCTCTGGAACATGGCCTGTACTTTGAAAGGCTTTAGCAGAGCAGATGACCGTGAGCATCTGAGGCGTTGTTATTTCTGTATTCTTTGCAGGTGATGAGTCTTTCTCTCTGAGCTGTCGATGTGGCGGGAAATATACTGTCTACAAGGATGAAGCACAAGAAGCGAACCTCATCGCCTGTGATACGTGCTCACTGATTGTGGAACTCCTCCATCAGACCTGAGCTGTGTCTTCTGTCCTGGGATCCTTGACTACAGGGACACAGATGCTTTCTTGTTATTCGCTGTAAAATTTGTGAAGATAAGATGAAGTCTTCAAGCAAAGACCACTTCAGATTAACAAATTAATTCAGTTTTTTATATGTATCTAAAATGTAAATTATAGGATATTACAAAAAGGACTTGAATAATATTTTTGCATTTTTAGCTAACAACTTTTGTTTTCTCTTTGGTACAAAGTAATTATTTCCTTTTTGAAGTATAAATATCTTTTTCAAAAATCAGGTAAGAGTATTCTTTATAGTTACAAAGGGCCTTCCTTTTACTTTAATCTTTGTGTGTGTCTGTGTAAAGGGCAGAGGACATTCTGAGAATCTGTGAGGAGTTGATTCTTCACTTCTTCCCCAGTGTGGGTCCCAAGGGTCAAATTTGGGTCCTGAGGATTATGGTAAGTTCCGGTACTGGCTGAACCATCTTGTTCTTAATTATGAAGTTGTTCATCTAAAAGATAATGGTTTTAGTTGCTAAATTATATGCCTATTGTATACCTGTTTGAGTAACTCAGGCATTCAATAAGATTAGAAATGTTGTGAATGAAGTGTGAGCCCAGTTCTACCCTAAACAAGGCTGGATATGGATCTCTACGAATCTCTTTCAATGTGTTAGAAAAGGTGACTCTTGTCCTGGCCTTGTATGTCTAAGGCTTGTAGGGAGTTATCTTAAGTTCAGGTGTCATTTAGGAAAAGAAAACTTATTAACTGAAATTCAACAAAACAAACTTCTAAAATTTCAACTTTCCTTTTTATTAGATGGCCTCTGTTTAAGGAGCCATTCATTTCATTACTAGTGCGGTGAAGGGCCTTTTCTAATGAGTGATTACAGACTACAATGGACTGTAGGCATGGGATCTTACATGACTTCCTTCTGCATGTAACATTCTGTCTACAATGTAGACAGAACTCATTTTATGAACACAAGAGAGCTCTTACTGAGACTGCTGCTCAAGTGTTTCTTTTAGGTCTAACTCACGGTGTTGTCAGCAGAGCTTAGTCATTTGTCAGCTTGGAATGCTCAGTCTTAGACTTAGACTGCTATGAAGAGCTGACATATGAAGGACACTTGAAAACAGATTGCTTTCTTTGTATTAGAAGCACCAAAATTCAAATATGAGATAGCCATCTGGATTTCTTCCCCAAGATATTTTTATATCATACAATTTAGAAAGAAAACTTATTTTGGGTTAATTTTTATCTATATACTTTTAGTTAATATATATTGCAGAGTGTGATATTTACTCTTATATTTAAAACATAAATAAAACTCAATAGCAAATAGTTTATTGTTAAGTTCATGGTTTCAACTGTAGTAATAAATTCACTTGAATAGGAGACAGTAATCAAGTTAAAAGGAAATACTTAATCATCAGAAAATCTCTGGCCATTTGGGCTGTCACGCAGAAATCCAAAGTCACTGAAAGGCCAAATCTGTAAAATGAAAATACAGTTGAATACAATTAATTAAAATTCTTTTTCCTCATAATGTTCCCTTTTTCTTTTCTGTGTTAGATACTGCAGTACGTTCTCTTCATCAGCTATTCTGAAAATAAACATGTATATTTAGTCTGAGGCATTCAAACATGACACCAGAAATTCAGTTTAGTTTATAAATATAAGTTTGTGAAGACATGGCTGTTTTCTTTTACACTACCAATCTATGCTTCTTGATATTTTAAATGCTTGAATATGGCACCTTTTTAAGTATAAAGAACCCTGAACAGTATCCAGTTGGCTTAGATATTCATGCAGTTTTTTCTTCTAAAGCCTTGTGATCAAGGGGGAGCAGGTGTAGTGACAAATACCTGTAATCCACCATCTGTGACACTAGCACTTCTGAGACAGAGACAGGAATGGAGAGTTAAAGACCTGCCTGGAATACAGAGTGAAACCCTGTCTTAAAATAAAATTATATCAACCAATAATGGAAGAACCAATGCATCCAAGAACCAATATCATCTAAGGCTTATTGTACATTCTTTACAGCCATACACCCGCCTAAGGCTTGCTGTATTTAACTGGGTCCACCTGCATTCCAAGTAGACTGAGCCTATGCTGCTGTTGTAGAAGTGCTTGCTGGCATGATGTGACTATGGCTGTAAAAGTCATACATGGCAGAATTTGATTTGTGTAAACTCAAAAGGTTCTCTAGGCTACTACTAATTAGTTTGAATTTTATTATAAAACTTCTCAGTTATTCCCCTTAGGAACAGGAAGGGGAGAGCATAAGTTCTTAAGAAAAGGTAAAATGTTCACCAAATGCAGTCACTGCAACAGTTAAGTCAACTTGGAAGCCATGGAATTCAAATTGCGTTGGATTTAATTAGAGAGATGCCCTCACCCCTGCCAGTTCATAGAATAAAGGTGGTGTTTTAGGCATTAAAGCTTACCTTAAAGAAGATACGTCCTCTTATTAGTCCATATGGTATAGGCCCGTAATACCTGGAATCGGTAGAATTCTGTAAGTTATCACCTTCTAACCAAACATGACCTGTTGGCACCTGGAATTAGTAAAGAAAAGCAGGCCCTTTAGAAACAAGAAAAACTCAACAGAGGACTATCACTAAAAATAAAGGCCTGGAACTGTGGTGTACAATTAGATTCTCCTCATTTTGGAGACTGAAGCAAGGAGATCATAAACTCAAAGCTAGCATGAGCTACACAAACCCTGTATGAAAGAAAGACTTCATTTGGAGGAGGAATATATGTCCTGATGTCTTCCTTTATACATGTCATTTTTGCTTTCATTTCTACTAAATAACTAAATATCAAAGGTGTCTACATTTTAAAAGGATCTCTTTATTATCTGGGTCCCAAACACTAATTTGTAGAAACCTCAAACTAAGGTTGTAAGAAATGAAAACAGTGTGCCACTGTCATTAATTTAATAGACTTCAAAAGAGGTCATTAGGCTGCTGACTGAAAATGTGCCCTCCTGTTGCAGTAACAGCATAAGCAAGGCAGCCAGTCAGCAATATCCTGGGGCCAGTTCTGAGGCCAGACCTATTAGAATGCTCATGATGAACTAAGTGGTAATGGATTGTGACATCAATTACAAATAATCTCATCATTTTATTGCAGTGGGCTTGTCAGAGTTCTAATTAAGACCCCTGTCTTGCCTTTGTACTGGCTATATCGTCACTGCCTTATATGTTGATAATGACCATCAAGAACCAGAAGGACCTATTATAAAACCATCAGCTGCAAATTAATGACAGTGACCTTCTACTAGATAAGTCTTATATATTAACTAGTAAAAGGTATAAATGTTTACTCAATTATAATCCTTTTTCAAAGCTATACTTTTCACAAATGCATTCACCCACTAATAATCCATTCAATAGAAACTTAGAAGGTGCTTTCTGACAAGCAATCTGTACACTTCATTTTTATGTTTTTATTTTACAGTTTTTGTTAATACAAGAAAAGATGACTTATTGACCAGACCAAAATAATCTATTGGGAAGATTTCATTGGATTAAGATATACCATAATTTTATTTTTGTATTACAATGTTATTTTTGTATATTATGAGCATTTAAATTTTAAGTTCATTTTCATAAGATTGTATTTCTAGGATATCTTGATTAAATGAACGAGCTTCAGGTCCTGGAGCTGATAACATGCCTAGTCCTACTTATTCATAAGCTGACTGACAGGCAGTGAAGTGTAGAAAAGCAAATGTATCTGAAGTCACATACAAATGAGCACAGCATGTGGAAAGCCAAGTGTACCTACTGCACTTTTGGAGAAGATACAAGATAAAGAGCTCTTGTATTTAGATTTCTAGTTTCTTAAAGAATGTTTGTTCCTCAGTTATAATATTGGTGCTATGTATGAATGAGTAAGAGACACCAGTAAGAGGAAAAGAAAGATGTTTTACAAATAGGGTATTACACTACAGTGTAGGGCGATCTCTACCTAGCTGAGGGCCCATGATATTTACATTCCACCTTGCTATGTGGTTCCCCCACCCCACATCTGCACCCTTGCTTGGGGTACTGGATTATAACAACATCCAACTTTCATGTTGGTTTTGTTGTTTTGAGACAGGGTCTCAGGTAGCCTGGTCTCAAACTGTAGTCTAGGAGATAGCCTTGAACTCGTGATAATCCTGTTTCCACATTGAGTTCTGGGATTATAGGCATGTGTCATTATGATTTTATGTGGTCTAGGGAACTGAACCCAGGGCCTACTGCATTCTAGGCAAGTACTCTACCACCTGAGCTACCTCCCCACCCTGCTTTTGTTCTCTTTTCACTGTTTTTATGACAAAATATGCAAGTAGATATTAATGCTGTGATTTTAATTTTTTATTTTATTGTCCTCAAATGTTTGCCCACTCAATGGTAAGAAATAGTTCCTCTGTATCATTGTTTTTGTCTTAGTTTTAAAAACTGAGGTTTACAGTGTGTGTGTGTGTGTGTGTGTGTGTGTGTACACACCTCTGGGTTGAAGGATGAGTCTGCTCTTTTTCCACCTTGTAGATTACAAGAATTAAGCTTAGGTCAGCAGGTTGATGCTATTACCCAATGAACACTGGGTACTTTGCAATTCTAAGTGAGAGCTTAGTGGCAGCATACTGCCTAGAATATAAGGGACTCTGAATTCAGTCCCCAGCACCTACCTCCAAAACAAAACAAAGCATTCGACTTAATGCTTCATGAAACAACCCCCCAAAACAGTCTCATTACTGATGTTACCTTTAATCCAAGAGCATCTCTTATAAAAGGAGAATCTCTTAAGTAGGGATATTTTTAAAATTATTTTTATTTTATGTACGTCTGTGTTTTGTCTACATGTATGCCTGTGGGAGGGTGTCAGATCCCCTGGAACTGGAGTTACAGACAGTTGTAAGCTGTCAAGTGGGTGCTGGAATTGAACCCAGAGCCTCTGAAAGAGTAACCAGTGTACTCTTAACTGCTGAGCCATCGCTCCAACCCAAGTGTGGATCTTTTTAATCTTGATATACTCAGACACTTTTAATATTTGCTTGTAAGATGAAAAGGAAATTCTTCAGTATGTATCTTTTTATCTTGATACATTCAGACACTTTCCATTGGTTCTTTGTGAATTTCCTATCATGCACCACAGTCCCATTCAATTCCCCTCCCCTTGTACCTGTCCTCCACCCTTGCAAACTCCCCCCAGCAGAGGGGAAACCTCTCACTGTGGAAGCTGTAGTGGGTCACACCATTTCCCATAGTATGGCCTTTTGTCCACAAGCATTTGCTTGCAAATACTCACTGCACTGACTCATTGGTCTGGTACAAGGCCTCTGGCTTCTGCCACTCCACTGGAACCTAATTGGGACTGCTCTTGGATATCCTGCTGCTGCCTGTGTCATGGAGATCCTGTAGTTTTGGATCTGTAGGACCAGCCCCTTCATGCACTCCACCAGTTCATGGATGGGGTAGATATAGGGGTGGGACAATTCAAAGCTCTGAACCTGGACCTGAGAGGTATTTGCGCTGACCAGCCCACTGATGCTCCTATTTTTCTACTCTCTGTAGGCTCACAAGCAACCCCACCCCCAAACTGGGTCAGCTCTACCCCTGCTGCCCAGGCAAGGTACAGAGCCTGCTCTTCCAAGGGCTGCAGCAGGTGAGGGTCAGGGCTAGCTCTCCCATTTGCTGCAGGGGGAAAGGGTTAGATATGTATAAATTCTTTAATTCTAGGACCACAAATAATTGAAAATACAGTTTGTCTTCCTGTAACAGATTTCTCTCTTAATATGGCTATCTCCACTTGCATCTATTTTCCCAGGAAATAATGAATTCATTCTTTCTACCTGAATATAACTGCATTATGTATGTACACCATTCTTTTATAATGCACAAGTATCTTTTACAGGTAGAGGCTTATTCCATTAACTTGGGTACTGTGAACTGTGCTGCAGCAAACATGAATGTGGTTTGTTGCCTTAGGTCCTTTGGGTATACACCCAGAAATAGGATAGCTGGATCATGTCATGGTTCTGTTTGTGTATCTTTAAAGACACTTCCTTTAATTTCCACACAGCTAGTTCAACCTACATTCCCATCATCAGTATAAAAATGTTCCTTTTTTCGCACATCCTTGCCTATATGTATTATTGATAGCCACCATAACTGGGGGGAGATGGAAATGAAGTTTTAATTTGTGTTCCCCTGCTGGATAAGATGATGAAAGATTTATCATGTTGACTGGCCATTTGTACTTCATCATTTTAAAATTGTCTCTTCACTTATTAGCTCAGTCACTAATTGGATTGTCGGGTTTTGGATAGGTTTTTGGTGGTGGTGGTGGTGGTGTTTGTGTATGTTCTTTATATAGTTTGGGTTTCTTCTCCCATTCTTTAGCCTGTCTCTTCACTTGATTATTTTCCTGCTGTATATAACTATTTTTATTTTTCTTAAATATCATGCAGTCCCCATTTGTTAGTTTTTGAGAATTATTTCCCGACTTACTGGAGTCTGTTTCAGAATGCCCTTGCCCATATCTATATCTTTAAGCTTTTTTTGTTTGTTTGTTTTTTGTTTTTTGTTTTTCAAGACAGTGTTTCTCTGTGTAGCTCTGGCTGTCCTGGAACTCATGCCGTAGATCAGGCTGGCCTCGAACTCAGAAATCCTCCTGCCTCTGCCTCCCAAGTGCTAGGATTAAAGGCGTGCGCCACCACTGCCTGGCTAACATTTTTTTCTTGAATACTTTCGCAATTCAGGTCTTAAATAATAAAAAGCTTTCATCCATTTTGAAATGACTTTTTATGCAGGGTGATTAAGTAATGTAGTTTTTTTTGTTTGTTTTTGTTTTGTTTTTTGGAAGTGTCTGCCCAGTTTTCCTAATACCATTTCTTAAAAAGAATGTTTTTGGCATCTTAATAAAATAAAATAAAATCAGGTGTTTCTTGTGTACAGGTTTGTATCTGAGTACTCAGTTCTAGGCCACTAATCTGCATGTCTGTCTTTGAACAAGTACCATGCTGAATTTGTTAATAAGTTTTTGCAATGCAACTTGAAATTGGCGATGTGATAACTTCCAGTACTGTGTTTGTTTGTTTGTTTGTTTTTTGCTCAGGTCTGCTTTGACTATAGAGGATCTATATAAATTATACAATTACTTTTTCTTTTTCCATAAAAAAGGTGTTGTTGGAATTCTGATGGATATTGCTTTGAATCTATAGGTTGTTTTTGGTGGTATAACCATTTCACTATCCTGTGTTGAGCCATAAGAAGGGGATCATTATATTCCAATACTGCTCATCATATTGCAGTATTGTCTTCCAATGTCTTCAGGACTTTGAACTTCTCAGTATGGAGTTATTTCACTTCCTTTGTTAGCTTCATTACTAAGTATTTTGGGTGGGTGTAGTTTGTTTTTAAAGCTATTTTGCATAGGACGGACGTTGCTTATTAGCACCAGAGAAACAATGCTTTGACTTTGTACATGCAATTTCAGCGGGTAAGAAAAAAACAAGGATGGGAACACAGCTCAGGGTTAGAGGGTCTCCCGAGAACAGGAAGCCCTGGGTTTAGTTCCAAGCACTGCAAAAGATAATAAGTACTACACTTTCTGACTCAGCAAACCTGTTTAATGATGGTGTTCTTTATATTGTTATGAACCCACACGTGTACCTCCTTTGCCTTTCAGTTTGAGGACTGTCCTTTCAAGTTTTTTTTGTAAGTCGATTTGCAAGGAAATTTTCAACTTTCTTTAGAAGTTCTCTCCAATTTCTGTGTATAAGTATCTTTATTTTGTCCATTTTTCAAGAGATATTTCAAAATTACTGATCTTTTGTAGTTATAATTCTGCTGTCAAATCCCAAGTGAAAGAATTTCAAACAGGAAGAATATTGTTTCTTTATTTGCCATTTTTACCCCATCATGCTCACATATGTTCCTTGAAAACAATTACAAATGGCATTTTAGAGTAGTTTCTGGTAATTTCACCACCTGTGTCTTTCCGGGCTAGTTACCTGATTCCTTTCTGAGTGTAGGTTTCCTTTTACTGCTTTCTTCATGGAGTTAGTTGTGACTTAGCTAGACACCCTCTGCTGCATGGATTTGCTGCCAGTCTTCAGAGAATACCATGCTGAAGGGGTTACAGCAGCTACACATCAGCCTACTCACTTTAAGCCTTATATTCAAGCTGCCTGGCAGAGCTCCTTCTCACAGTACTACAAGGCACAATCTTTTCAGGTTTCTCTGTCTTCTCCACACTGGCTTAGAAACTCAAATGTCTCCTGGTTTTGCATGAATTCTAGGAACTGAGTCTTGGAGTTCCCTAGTTAGTCGCCTTTGTTTATTACTGAATTTCACCATGAATAGGTACGATTTAGTATTTAGCTAGCAACTAAAGGAATATAAATGTAGATCCCTGGAGATCTTTTCGTAGCTCCTGCCTTCCTGGCAATGTGATCCATAGATTTCAAGCATTTAAGAACCTAATCTCTGCATTCTCAGCTAGCAATCAACCAGTGCTTTCATGATGACAGAGACAAGGGATTGGAGTGATAGCTCGTTCAACAGGAGGTCTCTACATGCCCCCACACCCTGAGTTCTAGCTAAAGAACAATATAAAATGGATGGTGGTGCTGCACACCTGTAATCTCAGCACTCAGGAGGTATAGGTAGGAAGCTCATAAAGTCAAGGTCATCCTTGGGTACAGAGTCTGAGGCCAGCCTATGCTATAAGAGACCCTGTCGTAAAAACAAAACAATCAATCAAAAAGACACAAATAAAGGCAAATGTTTACTCTGCTCTTTCTCTTGTCTCAGAATGGGCAATAGTATGAATGTTGCTCAGTAAGCAGAGGCTAAATAAAATATAATTCATTTATATAATAGACAGATGATTAAAATACAAAAACCAAAGTATGTTAATAAAGAACAAACTAATGGAAAGATTTTAACAACCTGAATCAATGAGAAAGTAACTTTCACGACTATGTGTATAAAAGCAGAAAGCCCTTCTTTTTTATGTCTCAAATTTTATATTTTATAATAGCATGCATTACCCTAGATGTCTAAAATATTATACATATACATGCATGTTTATCTTAAACCATTTTACCTTTTGGGTGATTCGTGTACTTTTTTCCCCTGATAGTTTCTCACTATGTTTGCCAGCCTGTCCTTGAATTCACAATACTCTTTTTCAGCTTTAAAAGTGCAGGAATTTCTATTATGCACCATCTACCACCATGCCCAGCTTGACTTTATTAATGCTTTGTTTTTTGGTTTTTGTTTGTTTTGTTGAGACAGGTTCTCACTATGTAGCCTCAGCTAGACTAGAGTTCACTATTGTAGAACAGGCTGACCCTGGAATCACAAGAGATCTGCTTGTCTCTGCCTCCCAAGTGCTGGGATCAAAGGTGTGTATCACCATGCA
The DNA here is from genome assembly GCA_902729485.2 of Mus minutoides. NCBI lineage: Eukaryota > Metazoa > Chordata > Mammalia > Rodentia > Muridae > Mus > Mus minutoides. The sequence continues at coordinate 959,569 of LR750052.1, forward strand.
CAGCTACCTGATACTTTTAAAGATTTATTTTTTAATGTATGTGTATGTACATTTCTTTTCCATGTTAGAATGCTCACATGTACACAGGTGGTCATGGAGACCAGAACAGGGCATCGGATACACTAGAGCTGGTTATAAGCCATGGTGAGCTCTTAGCCATGGAGCTATTCCTTCAGCCCCCAGCATGATACTGTTTAAAGGTGAGCCAGGGAAAACTTTACTGACAATTTTTTAAAAGCATTTTTGTCTCTGGTACTACAGTGAGAGCAGGCTAGCTTCTAACCCATACAATAGACACTTGCTGCTTTCAGTAATGCATATAAAAACTACAGTTACATCGGACAACATAAGAAGTTGACAGAGTCCTATACTAAAGTATAAACAGGAAAAGATAGCAGAGTGAAATATATTATGTTTTAAAAAGCTAAGATAACCTTATATAAGGAGGGCTAGAAAATACTCTAATAAACAATGTTTTACAAATTCTGAATTTTAGTTATTTTTTGTGCTCTTTCCCATAATCAACATTTTCTAAGATTATCTTTCTTTTGAGACTTGTGAGTCTGCAACGTTTACTTCATGAACCATGATAAAAGCTAATCTCAGGGCTGGGAAAAAGGATCCAGCTTGCAGTTCTTGGCTATACTCACTGAGGTTTGCTTAAGTGCCTCCTTTTTAGTACAAGCAACAAACGTAATTACCCCACTGCCTATGGGTGTCTATCACAGGCAGCTTTGCACAGCAAGCCACAGGTGGTGTGTTTCTTGATTCAAGTGAAATCTGATGAGAACTTAAAATATCAAATAACAAATACGCTAAACTCTAATCATTCATTTATTTGATTAAGCAAAGAACACCTAGTTTAAATTTTTTTGACTAAAAAGTAAGATATTATATATTGATTTTCCGATGTTTCAAAACTGAAAATCTTAAGAAATTGTTTTTAAGCTAACCCCTTATTTACTATAAATCTTATACTTTATAAGCATGGTATGCATTGGCCCTTTCTATGGCTTAATAAGTGCATTAAAACATGAAGGCAAGGAGTGATCCTTTATGAATTCTTTTTTGCACATTTTCTTTTGTGTAATATACAGGAAACATACACTTTCTGCAACCATTCAGATCAGGCCATTTTGTTTCTGTTTTAGCAAATGGAATGGGAGTGATAACCTCAAGGACACTTTAGTCTCAAAAGCATTTCAAGTTTCAGAACATATAATGCTTAATACCTTCCCTTGGGAAAAAAAAAAAAAAACCTCCACATAATGTAGACTCATAAGATGTCATTTAATCTAACAATTACTAGACATTTAAATTTTATGTTACTGTCTTCCAAGTACGCAGTATTCAGTCAAATATCTATACCTATATCTATGTACATAAAGCATATTTTCTTGCTTAATTATGACTTAGACATCCAAAATGCAGGCATGTTATAGCCCTATATACCGAAACAAAGTAATTTACTAATAATACTATTCCAGCAGAGCATGGTGGCACATGGGATAATCAAGAGGGATTGCTAGAGGGTCTAAGTTAGACAAGGTCATGAACTGAGTTCCAGGCCAGCCTGAACTATAGTGAGGCAAAAAAAAAAAAAAAAAAAAAAAGTCAAATGCAAAAAAAAAAAAATTAAGTTACTTCAGAGTTATGAGAATACAGTAATACATACTAAATAGTGAGCTTTTTGTTCTTGGGGGTGTGGAAATAACCTTTAAATAGTTGGCAAATCAGATGCACATTATAAAAAATAGGCAAATATGCTTCTTATTTTAGGTACTTTTAGGGGGCTGAGAGGTAAGACAATATGTACCCCTGGCAGGCCTGGAATTAACTACGTATATTCCAGGCTGGCCTCAGACTACGTGTGCACTACCATGGCAGCTATATTCTCAAAGAAGGAAAAGAAAAAAAAAATTAGATTTGTGTTTTGCCTGCATGTATACATACATGTACTACATGTGTGCCTAGTAGCTGTAGAGTTCAGAAGAGGGCTCTCAATTCCCTGGAACTAGAGTTACAGATGGTTATGAAGTACCACGTAGGTGCAAGAGCAGCTGGTGCTATTAATTGCTTAACCATTTCTTCCACTATTCTTGTCATGTCACCTAATTCTTTCCAAAGCCCAAACTCATTTTGGTATGAATTTATTGCTGTAGAGGAATTTTTGTTATTCTTTTCAGTCTCCTATTGTACCTGTGTAGGCATAACTGTTTCATGAGAGGATTTGATTAAGAAACAAATTTATACTAAAACTGATGGCCACCAGTAGGAAAAAGTCCATTCTCTTAAAAGTAGACATGATTAAAAGTGATTGTGTAGGTCTGTTGTATTGATATTATTTATGCATTATTCACAAAGGCATTTTGCATGCTTGTTTTTGATAGACACTCCTGCTTGTATCTTATTCATCAAAGTGCAATTCTAATAAATCTTTCCAATTATTTAGAATGAAAGCTTTGTGAATACAAAATAGTAAATTATGGGAATTATGGGAATGGATGACAAATAACAATTTTATGTTGTTCTCAGAGTTTTACTCCATACCCCATATTAGCTTCAAACTGACAATGTTTCTGCCTCAGTTTCCTAAGTGCTGGAATTACAGATACATGCCACCACCCCTAGCTCAGGTGATATTTTTAAATCTATGTATTTTTAATTAAAATATAATTACATCATTTCCCCTTCCCTTTCTTTTCTCTAGCCCCTCCCATGTCAATCTTAATCCCTTTCAAACGGAAGGCCTCTTTATTATTTTTACACACACACACACACACACACACACACACACAAACACACACACATAGACACATACACAAATGCATGAATACAGTCTGCTGCACTTTTGATGTTTGTGTGTATATGATTTCAGGGATGAGCACTCTATATTAGATAATTGTAGAGTGAGGAGTTGATACTAAAATCTGGTTCCCTAATTGGTTCAACATTTGGTCAATAAAGAAGGCGGAAGTCAATTGCTGGACAAAGGGTAAAGATGGGTTTGGTACCAGGAAGAAGAGGAGAGACACAGCGAAAGAGGAGGTCTTTCAGCCAGGCTTTGGAACAAGAAACATGAACAGGCTTTGGAACAAGAAGCATGAACAGCCATGTAAGGACACCTAGGGCCTGCAGCCTCCACTACGGGTGGGGACCAAGAGAGTTGGCTGGAGCTAGTTGCTAGCTGACAAGATTAGTGCAGGAGATTCAGGGCCCAGCAGTTGTAGTAAAAATAAAGCTGTCTACTGTTTTCCATCTGAAGAGCAAAGGTGGGCAGAAAAAGAGAGCAACATTATCCTCTTTCTCCCAGCAGCTAGCAGCTGTCATCTGCTGTAACTCCTCAGTAAAGCATGAGGCCTAGAGATCATCTACCCCACCTTAGACATGAGCTTGGCTGGCTTAATTCTACATAGGTCTTATGATGATAGCCATAGCTGCTGTAAGTTGAATGCAGCAGCCATGTCAAGGTCAAACCCAGTATCTTATAGCACTCCTCCCCATCCTCTGGCTGCATTCTTTTCTTATCTTTGGAGTCTTAGTAAATGCTTAAATTTGTGTGTATCTTCTAATTCTGAAAATAGTCTCTTCCCCCACAGGACCACTTAACCTTCTGCTAAAGCTAATAGTTTGGATATTAATTTGAAGCCTTTTGGTTTCCCTTTCTTCCCAAGTCCAATCTGATCTTAGTATTTTCTCAATATCTCTGTGATACTGTTACTACTTTCCATTTTTCGTGTTACAACCCTAATTAGTTCTCATTTGCAGCCTATTAAACAGGTTCCACACCTCCAGAAATTTCCATTGAAAAGTCTTTTAATACTCTACATTAATCCTAGTATGATCTTTTATAAATTAAGTCACTTCCTGTTATTCTTCTGCTTGAGAAATATAAGGAACTGAGTTTGTCTTTTCATTGTCATCTCTATCATGGTGCTCCACCCCCCCCCCCCACACACACACACAATACTTTTGGCAGTTACCAAGAGTATAATGCTCCACTTTTTCCTCCTAGGTCTCATGACAAAGTGTTCTCTGTCATTTCACCCTTCTGCCCTCTCTTCTAAGTTCAGGAACCTGACTGTTCCAGAGGCAGCCTAATTAAGGCAGGGACCAGTATTGGTTAAGGGCAAAAGTCCTTTTTAGTATATGTCCCCAGAGCTACTTTGGGAAGTCAGGTCAAATTTGAAGCCCCTTCAGATGTAGGAAGAAGCAGATGAGAATTTTCAGTTCTACCTTAGATATCTAAATTACTCATCTATAGCTGTATTTTCTTTATACTGCTTGGCTGTCTTGTGCTGCTAGCTTTATGTGCAGACTTGGCAACGATACAAGCACTACTGTGTCACATGTAGAACCCCTAAAGGAACAGGAGAAAACCTTTCATCTATCTAGATTCTTCTTACAATGACACGAAATGCCAATATTTTCTTCCTATTTTACTATGTGCAACCACTTTAAAACATGCACATTTATTTTTATGTTATTCTCCTTAGCTATTCTTATTATGGGTAGAAAAGAGTTTAGTATAGTGAGAATACTTTTATCGGCTAAAATTCTGGGTCAAAGAAACTACATGTAACCTGTCAAAATTTAATCTTCTAAGGAAGCAGGGCAAGAACTTCATTAGTTGCTTCTTCCAAGACATTTGAACCTATTCTGTCTTAGCAACAGTCATTATATTTCCCCAGCAGACAGTAGGAGGCCAGCTGACAGTTGGAACATTTATCTTTAATCACAACAGAGTTTGGAGTGGGGTTCAGCACTTCTGTTGACCAGCTGCATACAATTTCAGTCTTTCTTATTTTTTTCTCAATTATATTTAGGCAACATTAAAGTGAAGAAGCATCAATTAACTTATACACTGAAACCCATATAACTGTACTAGATTAAGTATATTTTCACCAATAGTATTACTACTGTCTAAATATAAATCACTGAAATACTTTGTGTTCAATATTGACCACAAATGTTGCTCTTAATGAACATATTTTCAGACATACAAGAATAGGACTATGGGGCTAGAGCGATGGCTCGATGGTTTATAGCATTGTTTGCTCTTCCAGAGGTCCAGAGTTCAATTCCCAGCAATGACATGGTGGCTCACAACCATCTATAATGAAACCTGATGTCCTCTTTTGTTGTGGAGTTATACAGGAATACAGAGTACACACACACACATTTTATATATATATATATAAAATATATATATATAAATAAATATATATATAAATAAATATATATATATATATTTTAAAAAAGACTGTAAAACAAAATTCTAAAATAATTGTTAAGTTTAAACTATTGTGAAAGTGTTCAGAGAAGGCACCAGAAACACTGAAATGAGAGACCTAAGAGATGATTCTTTACTGTTAACATCTAAGCGAAAAAACACTTCAGACTAGTAAACTATTAGTGATATTTATCTTCTCAACTGTGTTAGCTATAGGATGAAAGAGCCTTGTCATCTCCATAGTGAACTTCACTTTAGCAAGAGAGTAAACATAATCCTCCATACCAGCTGCAATTAAGGCATTAGTAGTGTGTCCTGATTGATTACTTGGAGCTGTTGCTGAGAAATAGATGTGTGGTACAGCTTTTAATCACCAGAGTTTGCAAAAAAGCAAGTCCCTTGCTTAGATAGAGTGTAGTATTATTAGGTAGTCCTTCTATCTAAATGACCTAGAATTTAGTGTATCAGCAACTTATAATAAACAAGCCCTTTCACCTGATGGTTTCTCTCCTCACACAGAAGTACTTTTTCTGTTAATGATATAACTGGTTAATACAAGACCAGATGGTTGCAACATTTAGCAAAGGCAAATGACACTTTTAACAAACAGAAAACCAGCATTAGGATACTCAGGGGTTTCAACTGAATTCTAAGCATATACAGTTCACCTTACAGGACTATTAGCATTAACTATATAAAGTGGCCATTTTCCAGTGCTATCTAATTGATGAGGTTGTTTTGCTCATTGTCAGTTAGATTTAAGTATTTCCTAGCTTTCTTTCTGCTTTGCAGTTGCATTTTCAAGTACTAACACAATTCCACCAATGCATCCTGAGTACATTTAGTTAGCTCTTTATGAAATAAAGAACTCTCTTTTATTTTAATCAGTAAAAGAAATATTAATATACCTAAGTTTGACAAAAAAAAAAAGAGGCACAAGCAACATTACATTCCTTATTAAGCCTCTATCACTCAATCTTAATTATATTACAATTTGATGAGGATAACTTTCTGTGTAAAATACTGGAATCTTGTGGTATTAAAGACAACCAAACAGTTTTGCCTCTTTTTCTTCTTTTGATAACTAAAAATTAAATGTGAAAACATACATTCTTAAATTAATTTCTCATTAATTAATGTATTTATTCACTTTACATCCTGATCACAGGTCCCCTCCTTCCTCTCTTCCCAATCACCACTCTCCCCCTCCTCAGAGAAGGAAAGGCTCTTGATGAGTACCACCCCCCCCCCCAGCACACATCCTCTCACTGAGGTCAGACAAGCATGCAACAACAATCTCAGAAATGCACTGAAATTTGCATAAACACATATAGGATATTATGGTTGAGACACTGAAGCTTTGCTTGGAATATCTGAATATGGTGGACTGCAAGATGGCTCAGAAGATATGGGCAATGCTGCCATGGCTGAGTTTCATCCCAGAACTCCTAGGGTGGGAGGAGATCCTACAAGCTGTCCATACACACACACACACACACACACACACACACACACACACACACACACACACTAAATTCATAAATAAATGCAATAGTATTTTTTCAGAAATTTCACCATATCTTTATGTGTAATTTAAATTAAGTTAAATATGCTAAATAAATAAATAAACAAATGAAATGTAACTTAATTCTGAGCCATGTGATTTTTGGTGTGCTTATTAAATGTTCTAACCTTACAATCCAATCCAGATTGAGTTAGTTATGCAAACATTTACTCAGCACTTTGTTCTGGCACACACTAATAGGAATTCTAATATTCTCAGCTTCCATCTATCATTCTGTGAGGTGGTGGCCCAGCTTTTAAGTGTTCTGTGAAAATCAGACCAAGCCAAGATTAGCAGTAACATGGTGTTATGAGCTACAAAAAAGCGCTACATTTCTGAAAGCTGTACCATCCACTTCCACAATAGAAACTAACGATCAAACTAGAAAGTAAACAGAATGAGAGCATGACCTACTCATGCTACATTTTTCCAACCTTCAAACAGTTTGAAAATATCTAGATGTAGTCCTACATATCTGAGAACCTTCTTAAGAAGTGTCAGTAGGAGAATCAATAGTTTTGAGACTAACCTTGGTTGTAAAACAAGTTCAAGAGCGGCATAGGCTAAATGAGACCCTGCCTTTACAGGGGTGAGGGGTTGTTATTATTGTTATTTTTTTATTCGTTTTGAGACAGAGTCTCATGTACTTCAAGCTGGCCTTGAACTCAATATGGCCAAGGATGAGCTTCAACCTCCTGCTTCTGCCTCTGAAGATTGGGGTTTACACTCATGAGCAAACATGGTTAGTGCGGCCCTGTCTTCAAAACAAAACAAACAATAACAAAATCCCTAGTATTCTGATAGAAGCTAATAGATGTGAAATTATAGTTTCATACTGGAGAATCAGCAACAATCAAAAGAATTCTCTGGCATTAACCTTATCTAGAGTAGGCATCAGCAAACTTGACAGAGAGTAAAGAGCTGAGACCCTGCACAACACCGTCCCTGTCAACTGCTCAATTCTGCTATTCTGGTGAAGGTGAACACAGACAATATATAAATGAATGAGTACCACTATGTTCCAATAAATCTCTAATTACAAGAAAGGCAGCAGGGGAAAGGAATAGTGAGCTTTGTAGGCACTGCTAAGACTGATCTATTGTATCAGGAAAGGGAACCTGAGGGTCTTTGAGCAGAAGAATGACAGCTGGTCTTAAAAGGCATCAGCAGCTAAAAGGACAGACTCAGTTACTGTTTGGGGAATAGGCCATGAAGGAATAGAAAAGCAAGAACATGGGAAGAATGTTAAAGGTGGCAGTGCAGAAATCACTGCAACAGCAGCAAAGGTCAGCTTGTCTTCGATGAGCATGACAGCAGTGACAGTGTCAAGACACGATCTGAATTACTCTTAGACGTTAGAGCCACAGCTTCTAATGGATTTCACAGTAAGGTCAAAGAAGAAAACTCAAGGATGAGTCCAAACTCCATGGCTTGCAAAAGCAGAAGAATATAATGTGTTTACTACAGCTGATATGTAGAAGGAGGCACCCACTGGGCCAAGAAGATAAGAATTTTAGTTTCTGAAATACTAAGTTTGAGATGACTACTATAGTGAGAATTTTGGAATTTTTTAAAACACAGAAATGTTAAGTGGATATGTTTTTGTTTTAACCACAGGTGTGGGATATGGAGCTGCTTTACACTGTCTACAGCAGCTAAGATTTGTCTCATGTTCTAGCGGGACTGTGATTTTCACCAGATGAACATAGTCTGTGTTGGGAATTCTGGGAACTTCTCAGAGTGTATAGAAGTATCAGAGCCCTAAGAAAGGTGGTGGCTGTTGCTCCTGCTGAATTACTAGTTGGAGATATCCTGACTACAAAGATTGAATTTGCCCCAAGGAACTTGATGATCCTAATAAGCAGGAAGTATAGTCTATAAATATAGATGCCCCTTTCCTTTCTACCTAGTCTTGAGGAGTTAGAAGGCATAAGGGTAGAGAGGGGTGGTAGAAAGAACCCAGTGAAGGAGACAAAAAATTGGGGTATAGGCTACTATCTATTTATGTTAAATATGAGATTCTGGAGTTCAGAAAATGGGTTGTATTTCATATAAGTCTGAAAGCAAACACAGGAAGAATAAGAATTCCTAACAAGTCTCTGCTCTAAGAGGCTGTCCTGAACCAGCAAAGACTCTTTCTCAAAAGTAAATCTATTACTAGCTAGAAGTAGAGCAGTCCTTTAGGACTCTAAACAAAATGGGTCCATCCATACCATTTAACCAGAACCTGCTTAAGTTAAGGTTTTGCCAAACTTACAAATAACACGACTTCTCTAGTATGCCACACAGCATGTTTTAGGCGACACTGACAATGTGGTGTTTTGCTAGCTAAGCCACCTACATAATAGAATAAATGGTTTTGCCACCAATAGAAAACACACTTCATACTGATATCTTGACTGTGTAGTTCAATTGACATTAATATGAATGGTTTTCCTAAAGGAATACATAGGTAAAATAAAACAGCTATCTTATAAAATACTAGTGTACTCCCAAGATAGCCTAAAAGGGAACAATACACTAAAGGGGCAAACATCCAAGTGGCTTCAGGTATGTTTTCAGAGTATTCCACACATGGATGAATTTTTGTTAGAAATCTCCTGATCAATAGGGCACACCTACTAAAGTGGTTCTGTAATAGCTATGCAATTCTTGAGACATAAAAAAAAAAAAATGAGTCTAGAAAAACCTCAAAAAACATTGGCTTCTGGGGCTGGAAAGATGGAGCAGCACCCACAGCAAGTGATTCACGTGCCTGTAACTGTAGCTCCAGAGGACCCAACTCTCTCTTCTGGCCTCCTCAGAGACCGCTATACACAGCACACAATCACAGACAGACAAATAAGAATAAAATTAATTTTAAGCACAAAAAAACCTACCTTCTTGAACAACTAATACTATTCCTGACCAGAAATAATTGCCCTTCTTTTTTTAAAATAGAAAAGATAAATAAATTTAAGAAAATAATTTGATGAGATGGAAGTTGAAATAATAGAAAAGTAGAGCCCGTTCTGAGAGATGTAATGACCTGGTGGGGATATATATCTGGAGACAAGATTCTGGTGTTTAAAACACAACTCCTGTTTGAAACAGGTAGAGGTGGCACACTCCTTTAATCCTAGCAGTTGGGAGGCAGAGGCAGGTAGATTCCTGATTTCAAGGCCAGTCTGGTCTACAGAGTGAGTCCCAGGATAGCCAGGGCTATACAAAGAAACCCTGTCATGAAAAACCAAAAAAAAAAAAAAAAAAAAAAAAAAAAAAAAAAAAAAAAAAAAAAAAAAAAAAAAAAAAAAAAAAAAAAAAAAAAAAAAAAAAAAAAGAAAGAAAGGAAGGAAGGAAAAAAAAGAAAAAAAAAAAAGCAGGTGGTCTATTTAACCTCCCTATTATGTCGTTTTCTCATCAGACAAATACTACTACTCCCTACTTAATTGTGCCTCAATTGTAGTGACTAAATGAGTTTGAGTTTGCCATTTTAGAAAGCTTATTTCAGTTGTGTACCTTGCCCTTACAAATACCAAAGTCAATAGAATACTCCTGGGAAAACAATGGTGGTGGCCTCTAACTTGCTCATTCATTGGACATATAAAATTGGATGAATATTAAACAGAATATTCTAGAAGTTCACATTTTGTAATTCTCTGGCTGTCTTCTCTGATTACTCAGAGCAAGGATTTTGATGTAAACCTTTTAGCCCCGATATTCCTAGTCTACTGACTTTAACAAAGAAACTGGCATATATAAATTAAGGTATTTATGTACATAAGAAGAATATCTTTTGTTGTTGTTGTTCTGACTCTTGACAAAACTATTTCTGATCTGAAGTAGATTCTTTTTGCTAAAACAGCTTAGATATCACTAGAATACCTCATGGTATGAGAATAGTCATGTGAGGATAAAAGGATATGACATATTGACAATTTGGAAGAATAAAAGGATACAATGTTCCTACAGAAAGCCACAGTAGAAAAACGAATTACCTGACATCAGGCTATCATCTTCACATCATCACTATCACCTAACAATTACTCTGTGTCTAGATCTATAGCAATATATGTCAAAAATCATTTACATGGCTGAGCCAGACTCCATTTCAATGGTACACAATAGACTAATAAACTATTGGGCAAACTGTCTTGATAGAGTAATCAAGCTATCAAGGTTCTAATGAAGGAACAATGATGAAGACAAACTTCAATTATTCGTGTATTTTAGGGAAGAATAGAGGTGAAGTTGGTTAACAGACATTTGTATAATTTGATAGCAACACACAAAATTTAAAGTAGAAAATTAAGCCCTAGTTATCAAAGAGAGTATATGCTGAGTAAAGAAAAGGCCATCATATCTTTTCCCATAAGCTGTATGTATGATAATAGCATGGAACTGGGGGAAGAACCAACACAGTGCATCTGCTTGTTGTTCTTCAATCCTACTCCCTCCGCATTCTGTGTGTAAAGGGAAGCTGATTATATGCAATTTAATTTTTCTATGTCCCTCTCTCCATTCTGACTACTGTAAGGCATGGTCCTGCTATGTAGTTTAGAGTCACCCTGAACTCACTCTGGAGATTCTCCTGTCCAGCGTCTCCAGTGCTAGTCTTACTTACCTACATGTGCCACCACACCTAGTGATGACATTTTTGAGATGCACTAGTCAACTGTAGCCTAGAATCCTCTCAACCCATAATTTGATGTTTTCTCTTGATTATAATTAAGTTACTTTGTTGTTATTGTTTGATAAAAGTGTCATAAAAGTCATGTGCCCTTCTTTGTGTTTTAAAGTACATTATATTGGTATGCCTTAGAACAGATGAAGGTTGACCTTGACCACTGGTGAAGATGGTGTCTAACTGGTTTCCTTCCATATGAAATCATTACTATTTTTTATATAATGAATATCTCTTGACAGACATTTTAAGACTATGTAAATATATTGCTTCTCTTCAAATTGAGGTGATTCTATAGGATTTTAGAAAGAACTAAAATATTACCATGAACAAGCTGTTGCTGTTTTAATATATTTAAACTCTACTTGATAAAATATTTCCTTAAATTCAAATAAAAAGGAAGATTCTTTCCTCAAGCAACATTACTGACAGATCAAACAAGATGTGCCCACTGGCTGCCCCCATAATATTATACAATGCTTTCTAACTGAATTTGGGGTCTGCTCCACAGGATGGAATTCACTTCTGGTACTGTCAACTTGATGAAAAGCCCATGACTTGGAAGGTCACAGCATAATGGGGAAAGGACAGTTGTTACTTTGCTAAATGGACATATCTGTTAAATTATCTCCAACATTTTTGTTTGTTTGCCCACAAAGTAATTATGCCTATGATCTCTGTTAGTTAACACAAGAGGAAGACTTTCAATTGAGAGGGATGTTTCCATAAGACTCTATAATCAAGTCTACTGTGCATTTTCTTGATTGTCTGATGTGGAAGGGTCCAGGCAGCTGTGCTTGGTGCTAATACTGAGCAAGTAGTCCTAAGTTATATATAAAAGCAGGATGAGCAAGCCATGAAGAGCAAGCCAATAAGCAGTGTTCTTTCATGCACTGTTTCAGTTCCTGCTCTGACTTCCCACAGTGATGGAGTGTGCCCTGGGAGTTGTAAGCTCAAATAAAACCTTTCTTCCCAAGCTGCTTCTGATCATGCTGCTTTATCACATCACTCTCCAGCTGTGATCAGAGATGCTTCTTTTCTCAGTGGAGATCAGTTACAGGAGAGAGTCACAGCTTGTCATGGCACTGAGGATAAGTGAACGTTAAATGTTCAACCTTAAGTGAGCTATCTATAAGATCCTCTCTTGGACTCATGGAATAGAAGGCAGCAAGAATGTTTAGAGCAGAGAATGGGGTGGAGTGCTATGGAACACAATTTTCTGGACATCAAATGGCTATTCACTCTCAAACTTGCAAAAGCTCTAACTACCCAATGAGACCTGATCAAAATTAGGTTCATCAATAGATGTCCTGTCATAAAGTGGGTAGGACTTCAAAAGTCCTGATCTAACCAGAAGAGCTATTACAGTTAATGATTTGTGGAGTGGTAGTGGGAGGAGACACTTTCTCTAGTGGTACCTACTGTTGGAATAAATAAATTTGTACCCACCTATGCTCTTATAAGCAACCCCAATGAAATTCACTGGATCACAACTACCAACAACCAAATCAAACCAAAATAACAACTAAAACGGAACAGGAAAGTAAAAGGGGAACTCGCTGGCAAGAAAGTTAGACTAGCTGCAATGGCAGGAAGAATGGGAAATGAATATCATCAAAGTACTACTGTACTAACATACATGGATGAGGAGGGCACAGTGAAACCCTCATAAAAGATACAAATATTTTTAAATTACTAGTTTTAGTTATGTGCATATGTATATGTAGGCTTGTCTGTGTGCATGTGTGTGAATGCCTGTGCCTAAAGAGTATGAAAGTGTTGAATCTTCTGGAGTGCTGGGGCTCAGACTTGGGTCCTCTAGAAGAACAGTATGTGTCCTTAACTGCTGAGCCATCATCCACCTCAATACAAACACTGTGAAAGACCATTTTGTTTTCTCAATGTACTCAGTTAATATTAGTTGACTATGATAGCAAAAAAAATGACATAATTGAATCATTACTTACATAACTACGGCTCTTAAATACATCAGATGGACTACTGCTGAGGATTTTGTCTCCTTCCAAACCAATTACTCTTTTACAGATATTTGATTTTGGATCACTTGGGCTTTTTGCAATTACAATGTCACCTCTGAAGAGAGAAAGAAGGAAAAGTATCAGTATTTTACCAAGCATAACCACATACATTGGACTGCTTTAATAATTTTGTAAAATGACCTAAAGAAAGACACACCTTTTATTCTTTCATATATTGACCCTCAAATATTTATCATGTTTGTAAACTATTATAACTGATATTTAGAGTCAGAAGACATCAATGTAATAAAAATTCCATATAAAATTATTGAAACTCTCTAATAATCTCATGAGAATTATTTTCACTATGTATTATTTCTGTATTCAATTCTAGAGCATCAAAAATGAAGAAACTCCATCTACTTCCCCAAAATTCAAAACTAAAGAATAACAATACATGTTATATAATTCATTTAAGTCATAATTTACAGGATAGACTTACATTTGAGGGAAAAACAAGACACAACCGAATAAAACACTAAAAGCTAAGCAAACATGTACTGTAAAGTAGGTATATAATATGAATCGTTAAATAAGGAAGAGATAACGTTCTACATGGTAGGAGAAAAAAAAGAGAGGTTTTATTCCAGGCACAGTGATGCACGCCTGTGAGCCCAAAACCCAAGAAGGAAAGAGTTATAATTTGGAGGACAGTGTAAACTAGAAAGCAAATTCAAAGGCGATCAGAGCACAGAGTGAAACTATGTTTCAAAACACCCACACTTGCACAACTATTTCCGCCGTAGAGGTGGGAGTAGGAATGACATCCCAACAAAATAGAATGTAATGGTTTTTTCTGCATAAAACAAAAAATACAGAAATCGTGCTAACATTTTTCAATATCTAAGTTATTTAGTAACTGTAATTCTAAATAAAACTTTATATACTTTGATGTTATTTATTAAAATATATAACAACATAAAAGCCATAATAATACCTAATCACTGGTATTATTATCAATAAGCCAAGGCAAAGCACGCCTACTATCCCAGCACTGGGGAGGCTGAGAGAACATCAAGCCCAACTTGGGCTATGCAGTAAGTTGGAGGCAAATCTGGGCTACAAGAAAATATTCTGTCTTAATAAACCAAAACTAAAAAAGAATAAAGAATCCTGACTGCTGCCACACTATATTAAGCAACTTCTAAGTATTTTGTAGCCTCTATCCCAAATTAAGATGGTTGTGGATATTGTTCAATGATAGAACAATACATACAAGTATACAAGAAGCACCAGATTTGGTCCTCAGCAACAAGAAAAGGACAGATGATGAGGCTAATTAGTTGCCATTAATAAGATTAGGTTTAAGAAAAGGTAATACAAAATTTTTCCCAACAGCCAAATAAAGGAGCAATTCATAAGGCACATTTTTATGTAAAAGAATACAGGACACCATTTTATCAAAATTTTAAAGACAACACAAATAGTATGGACAACAACTACATTGTGAAGCTTCTTTTCTAAAGCTGAATGATATCAAGCCATTCAAGTACATAACTGGTCCAGAAAAGCATGGGGTTTGTTTGTTTGGCTGGGTTTTTTGTTGTTGTTTTTTGAAATGTCAGTGGAACTGTTCTCATGAAAGACTATCAAGTGTGTCTTTGAAAGAGGAAATAATCTTCATGGCTTGTTTATGCAGCTTTTGTTATTAATACAACAATATAACACTTAAAGTCTGAACCTAACTAGCAACACTGAAGTCCTAATTTAGTTAGGTTGGTTTTACAGATGTCAACATTAATTGAAACTATTAATATATTTCTACTAGTCTAGCTAGATACACACCATAGGTAAATCAAAACACACACTCTTTGGACTTCTGCCTTCTTTGTAGGGAGTTTTAAAAACCCACTTAATAACATTAACCAGTACTTAAAATTTCCTTTCCCATTATATTTATTGTTGGGTGTGGTGCTCTGTGACTCTCAACAGTTGGGAGGCTGAGGCAGAAGGATCACTATGAGTGTGGAGCCAGCCTGGACTAGACAGGAAGCTTCATGCTAGCATGGTCTACTCTATCTCAAAATTCCAAAAGCAAATTATTAAATTAAAAATATGGTCATAAACGGCCTTTCTGCCTCCTAGGTGGTAAACTAGCCACAAGTCAGATGTCAATGTGTCACTCACGGCATCACTGCTGTAATGTACAATAGGCCTTATAAAGGTGATGCCCATTAGCTATATGTTGTAAGGATTAGTAATAGGAGACTGCTTCAAGTATGAAGAATCCCAGAAGCTGTGTACTTTAGATGCCACATGTACAGACTTTTATTCTTGCACAAAACAGAAGTCTAGCCTTCCCTTATACATAACAGGAGCAGTAAGAGTCAGAAATTCATCCCACTGAAATCTCAGTCCTAAGCCACAGCAGACAGAAGGAAGGGAGTAATCTTTTCAAAGCAGCACCAGCTGCCTGCCTTGGTTCTAAAAGTTATTTTGTTGTTTCAATATGAATTCCAGATTCCAAGATACTCTACACACTAATGAGACCCCTGAATGAACAGAGCACAAAATGAAATCGTCAAAGAATCTTAGATTCCTGAATGTACTTATTTTATTCACCTGACCACAAAGAGTATTTTAAATAAAACAATACAGTTATTTATTAAAAAACTATCAGCTGGTCTAGTTTACTGTTGAGGACATTTAAGGGTTATAATGTCACTGGCATGCAGTAGCAACTTGCCTTCATCCTACAGTGAGGGTAAGTCACCAGGCTATTTTGGCAAGTCAAAAAGCAAATGGAGATAACTAAGCCTGTGGTGCAGTTTTAATTTACAATCCCCAAATCTACAAGTATGCTTCTTGAGGTTATTACAGGAAAAAGATCTGAACAATTTCCCTGGGACTCTATTAGACCATACAACTTGAATAGGAGAATTTTGTGTATGGCATCAAGGGTCAGTGAGCGTCCAAAGGAAAAAAACAGTTTCATACTATTCTCAAGTTTTTAATACTGGGAAATGGACTTCAACAAAGGTGGATCTGCCTTTCTACATTAAATACCAGTAGTGGGAAGCATTTGTAGGTCACGGAGATAAAAGCTGGCTCGGACTTTTTCTAACACTATAAAAATTTTAGAGAGATAACAGTTTAGAAAATATACAAAGTTAGAATTTGACCTCCATTCAAAAGGAGTGTAAACACCCAGCATTCCTTGAAATAAATAGTAGCACTAGGGTTTGGGCCACTTGGAACAGAGCTTTGGGAAATTTGGTAACAAAGTATTTACCAAGTGGTACTCAACTTAATAATTTATCAATCTAGCAAACTACATTGGCCCAAATTCCTCATTCTTAGGCACATATAAAGCCATAATTTACAAATCACTGAATAATTATCATGTCTCTGTACAGAAAATAAGCAGGACAAACATCAATACTAACTACAACACTGATGTGTGAGCAATATAGCATAAGGCTCTGACTTCTGAATTAAAACATTTTAGGAACCTACAAAGAGAATGAGGCTTTCACATATATTCTAATAAGGACTGATAATTGTGCCGGATGGCAAATGAAAAGAGGTAGTGACCACAGATACTGTACACGTTGACTATTAAAATGTTCTCAACTAAACAGAAAATATTCAAGATTGTTCTCTACTTATTACTCATAAAAGGATTTTTAACACAAAGTTCAAAATTACTGAAAAATACAGTTTATATACATTTCATTATAATTATATCCTTGACATGATAGAAATTTACCTTTGGATGCCATAAAAATGTCGGCTAAGATTTTCTGCAAAGACAATATCTGAATTTTGAATTGTGGGTTCCATTGACGGTCCAGAACACTGAAAAGAAAGGTAACCTTCTGAACTCAAAAATCTCTTTTAAATGTACAGAAATCATTTGGGCAGGCTTAAGAGAAGAAAAATGGATAAATGATCTTTCTAAAACAGACCACATTTTAATTGTTTGACATTACTTTATAAGACATACACAAAATAACATTATCTCTGCTTCTAATTTTTGCCCACCCTATAGAACTAAACTCCATGAAGAGCACTGTGCCCTTGTCTCAGTTTCCCAGCTATGTAAGTCTCCACTGCCAAGAAAAATACTCAGCATAATGTTAATGCTTGATACATATTTGTTGCATGAATGATAGACTTCCTTGGTTTTCTCAAACATCTCTAGTACCCATTGTGGAAATGTTTAAAGCAACTTTACACTGTTCATTCTCTGAGAACTGACATCCTTCTTCCTCTCCCAGGCAAATGCTTACTTAGTATGATGAGGATGCATCTTATATTCTCTACTGAAAAACACCAACACAATGAGATGTACTCTAAAGACATTAGCATCTGTATATCTGAAAAGAACAATCATGATATATGCCTAATACTGGAGTCACAATTGCCACTTAAAATATAAACGACAGTCTCTATTAATTATCTCTATTACTCAAAAAAGACAAAATAATAAACATTTAAATAAAATAATAAATAACAATGAAATTTGCTTCTAAAAGTACTAGTGTCATTGTCAAGACTTAAGGGGCTGGGCAGTGGTGGTACATGCCTTTAATCCAAGCACTTGGGAGGCAGAGGCAGGCAGATTTCTGAGTTCAAGGCCAGGCTAGTCTACAGAGTGAGTTCCAGAACAGCCAGGGCTATACAGAGAAACCCTGCCTCAAAAAAAAAAAAACAAAAAAATTAATGGGAAAGAGTATTAGGTGAATAAATACATGAACATTCTTTACTTCAGTTCAAATAAAGTTTATTATCAATATCAATCTTTTAAGGTAAAGCTAATGTAAAAACAACAACAGCCCCAAAAGACTATTAGCTGTCTGGTCAGCCAAATATTATTTCATTTACATAACAAATATTTGAACATTTTGAGTTTTCAGATTTGTGAAGTGATGTCAGGTTTCCTTTTGGGGGAAAGACAACCAATGTGTACTACTGATCTTATCAGAGTAATCACTAGCTTTAATAATAAACTTGGTAGTTTATTAATATGAATAATTTTAAACTCATTCTATGTCTCGAATCTACTGGAATGGATTCTACAGGACCTGGAATGAGTTAGCTTTCTGAGCCTGGGAGTTTCTTCTTGAGTAGAATGAGTTCCTTACACAAGGGCAAGAGACAATGTAACGTAAGAAGTTAACAGCATCGACTATTTCCTAGAAAGCACAACAGCACTCAAACGATAACTATTTATATTCAGGTTATCAAGAAGATTGTTTGTGCCCTGCTGAACACAGAACATAAAAATAAAGATTCAATGGTTCTTACATTTTACTCTGGTGCAGGTGCAAACATACTTTTTTGCTTGTTTGTTTGGTTTTATTATTTCTTATCATTACTCTGTGTGTGTGTGTGTGTGTGTGTGTGTGTGTGTGTGTGTGTGTGTGTTTTCTTGCCACAGACTGCCCACAGAGGTCAAAGGACAACTGTGAGAATCAGTTCTTTTTCTACCATGTGGTGGCATCAGACTTAGTGGCAAGCACATTACCAGCTGGGCTCTCACTGGCCCTGTTGGGTTTTGAGACAAGGTTTGTTTTGATTTGTGGCTGAGGAGGAATGGGTGGGAGATACTTGTGACAGAGTCTTATTATGCATGCCAAGGTGGACTTGAACTCAGTATGAAACCTAGTCCTACCTTGAATTCACAATCTACTGCCTCAGTGTCTGGACTATAGGTGTGTGTCACTACACCCACATCTAAACACACCTTTTATCTCAATATTTAGAAAGATTTTATGTTTTAATTTTCATGAAATGACTTCAAGAAAAATTTTTTAAAGTCTCCATTAAAAATGTTTTATTTAAAAATGAAAATCCTAAATGTAGAAACTTACCATTACAACACCACCAACATATTCAAAAGCACAATGAGCTATACAGCCATACTGAATGGTATAGCCAGCAAGTCGAAAAGCCTTTCCCAGAACACCACGAAGCATACTTTGATGTTGACTCTGCCACCACCAGCCTGATGGTGAATTTCAAAGAGTTTTTGATTAGCATTTCTTAAAACAATTCATAAAGAAACCTAATGTTAAATGTCTCATTAGACATACAATGAACTAACTATAATCAGTATAGTTGACACAAATCTATTTCACTTGTTACTGATCATATAAGTGACTGAGTTCATGACTTAAGATAGCCAGCATCTCATAAAACCACCCTATAACCTCATTATTAAGGAAAAGGTAAAGGTCCTGGTAAAGATAACCACACCAAAACATTTCACTCAATCCTTGAAATCTTTAAACATAACCTCCAAAATCATATAGAGAGCCATTACTAAACTTGAATGAATCTGCCCTCCCCCTCTCACTGTGACACTCTCTCTCTCTCTCTCTCTCTCTCTCACACACACACACACACACACACACACACACACAGAGAGAGAGAGAGAGAGAGAGAGAGAGAGAGAGAGACAGAGAGACAGAGACAGAGACAGAGAAAAGAGTACCATTATTCTTCTATTATATGTCTCTCTCCTACTTTTTAATAGCTGAGCTTAAGTCTATGTTTAAATGTTGGGGTCCACTGCCCGCAGTGGACAGGGTTCCTGGAGGATTGGCCCGAAGCTGAAATGAAACTAAGGGAGTCGGGGAAGAAAGAAGAACTCAGAGGCTACATGGTTGCTTCTGCTTAGAACGACTGTTTAATGGTGGACAAGCATTTGGGGATAAAGGAAGGGGAGGCCCCGCCTCCAGTCTTCTGCGCAGGTGTTCTGGAGTTTGGCGGGAACCCTGAAGTCTCCCTGAAGTCTCAAGACATCTCTCAGGTTGCGCAGGTGGGCTGGTTGTAGGTGGGCCTCTGGTAAGCTGGGCGGAGCCGGGTGACCTAGGAGGTGTGCAGAACCTGGCTGCAGGGGGGAGCAGGGCTCTCTTAGCCTAGTTAACAACACAATGGATGCCATTGGGTGCAGCACAGCTCTGGTCATTGCACCAACTATGTTGGTGGAGAAGGGGTACCACATTTAAAAATCTTAATAAAAGCCAGGCCATCCTGGTGCACACCTTCGGAATCAGAAAAAGGCAGATCTTTATGAGTTTGAGGCCAGCCTGGTTTATACAGTGAGTTCCAGGACACAGAGCAAGCCTTTCTCAGAAAAAAAGAAACCAAACCAAAAAAAAAAAAAAAAAAAAAAAACCTTAATAAAATCTAACTTTGCTTCTTATCCATGTATCCTCAAATTCTTTTCTGTAGCACCTAAGTCCCAGCTTCACCTGAGGGGAGGTTTCAGAATTCCAGCTGTAACACACAATACCACAGTGCAGGGCCTCCTGCTATTGCTGGCAGCTACTGACTACTAATTTAATGAACCCACAAGTACTATGAAATACTATACAGAAATCCTATGTGTTTATTTTTTAGTGTGTGTGTATGTATGTGTGTGTGCACATACACACGCTTGCATGCCAGTGTGGGCAGATGCACGCTGTGACAGACAGGAGGAAGTCGGGAACAATCTTCAGGAGTCCGTTCTCTCCTTCCACCTTGGCTTTAGGGTTTCAAATTCACATCATCTGGCTTTTGCGGTTTGATAAGCCCTTTTTGATAAGCCCTTTTACCTGCTGAGCCATCAATACTGTAGATTTTTAAAGCTATTCAAATTTTAATTTAATTAAATTCAAACATTTCCCAGTATCTACTCCCTCCCTCTGAATGACTCCTTACAAGCCCTTGACCAGCACAGTCCCTACCAGCCCCCATGAGGTTCAGGATGGTCAGCCATGTCTGTGTGCCTTCCTAAGTCCTGAATCAGAAAAGCAGGTGCCTTTTCCTTTTTTCTTGACTCATCTTTCTGATGCTGGCCAGAGCCTAAGGATGCCTTTTCTGGTACTTTTAGATGTCCTTTCTCAAAAGCTCCCCTCCTTGTCATGTGGCTGCTTGTCCAACCTCCATGCCAGCTCAATTGAACTGGTTTGGCTTTTCCAGTGCCTCCCTTCTCATCTTAAAGCAGCTGCTGAGATTACAGGCACCTTTGGTTTTTTCTTTTAAATTCTAATAAGATTGCCCTCTTTTAATAAACTTTAGCTTTGGTTTACTTTCAAACATTTCCTGACTTTTTTTCTTTAATAGGTGGAAAAAATGAACTACCACTACTGATCTCCTAGATGGTATCACAGCTTCATAGAGTCTTACACTCAAGACCCTATGGTATTTACTCTTCATTTGGCAGCTCATATCTATTCTTCATAATATTTCATATGATAAACTGGACATGTCTGTCAAACATTTCTTTGAGATGATCAAACTTGAGGAGGAAGTTGAGGGAACCTGACTTACATACAGTAAGTCAGAAGTAAGGGAGGCCTTGTGAGGAACTAGCATTTGAAATGGCAGAGGCATAGAGGACTAAGTCTTTGACTTGTAGAATAGGAAGCAACTAGCTCTAGGTAGTATCAAAATTGAGAGGAAATAAAGGATAGCTAGATAGTATCATACATCCATGAACAGAAGCATTGTGTAGGGAGGGGAAAGTATAATTTCCTCCAAATATCCATAATCTACTGATGACCTTGCCTCCATTTTGAAGGCAAGAGCCATTATGCTTTATTATTAATAATAAATTTCCATTTTATTTAATTTATTTATATTTCCAAGAGCTGAGTAGCTGTTTTTAAGTCTGTTTCATAGAGCCTGACCTGCTCCAACCCATGACCTTGACTTGGTTTTGAGAATACCCTACCCCTCCTGCCTAATCACCTGGCCACCATATTGTGTTTTTTGGAGATTTCTCTGTATTTCCTTATTGCTCCACTATACTTTGTAAACCTGCTTTGCAACTACTCCTGATTTTACTCCATAGAAGGGGCCCACTTAGAGATGTTCTCTTTAACCCCACTTAAGAGGGAGTCGCTGGCCAGATCTTGGGTACACCCCTATAAAAACCAAGCTTTCTTCAAATGTATTCAACAAGACATGAGGTGAACAAAAACAACAACAATGGACACAGACATGCCAAAGTTGATACTCACAAGCCCTAAACCCTATACAAAAGAATTGCAGGCTAGTAAGGAATGTTGAGAGTGGGAGACATAGTCCACAGGGAAAAGCATACCAGTCAGTTATCCAATATCAAATGGTTAGCTGTGAAAGCATATATACAAGTATGTTTTATACATTATACAGACTGAGCAGATTATATGTGTGTGTGTGTGTGTGTGTGTGTGTGTGTGTGTACACATATACATGTAACTACAATTAATGAAATCAGAGGCCATGAATTTGAAAGTTCCTAAAAAACCTGTGTGCATGTGTGTGTGTTGTGTGTGTGTACTGCCTAGTTTGATGTCAACTTAAGAGAAGCTAGCTTCATCAGAAGGGGAAACCTTAATTGAGAAAATGCCTCAGGCTGTAGGACATTTTCTTAACTAGTGATTGATGAGGGAAGGCCCAGCCCATTGTGTGTGGTGCCTTCCCTGAGCTGCTGGTCCTCATGGGAGGAAATAAGGAGACAAAGTGTGGAGCAGAGACTGAAGGAAAGGCCATCCAGAGACTGTCCTAGCTGGGGCTGCTTCCCATATACAGTCACCAAATGCAGACATAATTGTGGATGCCAAGAAGTGCATGCTGACAGGAGCCTGATGTAGCTGTCTCCTCAGAGGCTCTGCCAGAGCCTGACAAATACAGCAGTGGATGCTCACAGCAATCCATTAGACTGAGCACCAGGTCCCCAATGGAGGAGTTAGTGAAAGGACCGAAGGAGCTGAAGGGGTTTGCAGCCTCATAGGAGGAACAACAATATGAACCAACCAGTACCCCCAGAGCTCCCAGGGACTAAACCACCAACCAAAGAGTACACATGGAGCGATCAGAGGATGGCCTTGTCAGGCATCAATGGGGGAAAAGGCCCCTTGGTCTTGTGAAGGCTAGATGGCCAGTGTAGGGGAATGCCAGGGCGGGGAGGTGGAAGTTTGTGGGTGAGGGAGAACCTTCATAGAAGAAGGGGGTGGGGTGGAATAGGGGTTTCCGGAGGGGAAGCCACATAAGAGAATAACGTTTGAAATGTAAATAAATAAAATATCCAATAAAAATATAGGCTGAGCAAGCCAAAAAGAGCAAGCAAGCCAGTAAGCAATACTATTCCATGGCCTCTGCATCAGCCCCTTTCTCCAGGTTTTTGCCCTGCTTGAGTACCTGTCTTGACTTTCATTGAGATGAACTGTGATGTGGAAGTGTGAACCTAATAAACCCTTTCTTCCCCAATATGCTTTTTGGTCATGGTGTTTTATCACGTGGATAATAACCTTAACTAAGATAGTATGCATATATGGTGAAGAAGAAAAGTTACTATGGAAAATGTTAATTGTTAAATTTTGGTACATGTTGAAGCTTTACTATACTATCTTTTCGACTTTGTAAAATACAACACTCTGTATCAGGGTCTCATTATACCCTATGCTAGTCTTCAACTTATAATTCACTTGCCTCAGCCTTCTAATTGTTGAGATTATGTATGTGATACCAAACACTACTTGAATAAACCTTTTTAGAACAAACTCTTTGTGCAACAAAGAGTGTCTTCATGTCTTAATTCATTCAACAAATTTTAATCACACTACTCTGTTCCAGGCCTAACAGACTAAGTTCATTCAGCAGTGTACAATGGTGGACACAGTCTTCAGGAAGCTTATAGTTTACTGGGGCAGTTAGCACACACACAAAGAACACAAAGGCATAAATGTATTAAATGAGTTCTTTAATGAAAAACTATGATAAAATACCTGGAAACAATGAGTTCTCTAAGAGAAATGCCATCAATATTAGGGTCTAAGAGAAAATATAAGAAAATTATAAGCAGACAACAGCAAGCATGTGACCAAACTGAAAGGAAACTGATCAATGAAAAATGAAAATGATACTCGAGTAACAGGAAAAGTCAATTGAAGTCTCATAGAAATTGGGATTTTTATCCCAAGAGTAATAGGAACCCACTGACCAATCTTAAGTAGAATAATATGACTGCTCTGACAGTTTTTAAGACCATTCTCCTGTTGTGTTGAGAAAGACTGCAGCAAGGATGAGAGCAGAAATGTGCATGGGGCAGTGGGCAGACAAAATGCATTGGTACATGTAATTAATGGTAACAATGGAGATGAACCAAAAGTGGTAGATTTGAGAAAATCTGGAGGGAAAATAAATGGAAAAGAACAAGAAAGAATCATGGATGGCTCAAATTCTAGGTCTATGAGATAAGTGGAGGTCTATCTACATAAGTTACACATATCCACATTTGGGACTGAAAAATCCAGGCACCATGTTAGCCATGTTAAATTTTATATATTTATAAAATATATAAAATATTTATGAGACTTAAAACCTAAAGAAGGTTTTAGAAAATAAAGAATTGGAAATATGATTCATTTTTCAATGAGGATTATATTCTTCAGTAAACAAGAGAAAACTAAAATAGTAACTTAAAGGTCTGTTTTCTATTAACACTAGCAGTTATAGTCGGGTTAGAGGTAGAAATAACCAAGAACAAAGAAATAATGAGACTTAATTCTCTGTCAACCTAGATTTTTGTTATTGTTTTTGTTGGTTTGTTTGTTTCCAGGAAAAGATACTTTCATTCTACCTGCATCTAGGTGGCCAAAAACATATTAAAAAGTTCAAGAGGTGCTCCAAGAATCATATTTGTAGCATAACTGAACCTTTAAAGTTCATGTGAAATATCACTTTAAAACAGAAGAAAAAAAAGGATACTAAAAATATTTAAGAAGTATATAGATATGGACATGGAGATAATATGTACATTGACTCTGAAAAAAAAAAAAAAAGGTTAGCTATGGCAAATACAAACCCTAGTGCCAGCAATGGGCTACTTCTCAGCAGTTGCAGGCCAATTGGGTCCCACAGGCCACCAAACATTACAGGATATTGCCATTGCTCCTGGTTACTCTCCAGTTGAAAGTAAGACAGTAAGACCATATTGCTGAAGATGCAATCACATATATCATCAAGTATGGAAAAATCAAGTGTTTGCAGTCCTGGACCATCCTTACTGGCTAGATGTCTCAATGCTAAAAGATGCTATGCAGGCTCTCAGAGGACAACAATCATCAATCTTACACAGCTGTGAGCCCTGAGCTAGAGTAATTTACAATAGTGATATAAATGTTATAGGAGTAACTAACCATTTCTTGGTTAGATTTAAGGCCACCTTCACCTGGCACTGTTATCATGTCAAGTACCTGTGCCTAGATAGGACACAGGTCCTAAAGGAGAGCCTAGTACTATTATTCTACTAAATAGAGAAAGTATTAAAATGACTCCTAATGACTTAGTATTATATCTATACATTAATGCATCTCTTAACTCTCATCAGAGACATTTCTTGTAGAAGATAGTGTGACATAGAGATGGAAAGCTGGTCAGTGTGCAAAAAAACAAGAGACTGCAAAGTGGTTGGCCCTACACAAGAGATACATATCACACCCTGTCTTAGTCAGGGTTTCCATTCCTGGACCAAACATCATGACCAAGAAGCCAGTTGGGGAGGAAAGGGTTTATTCAGCTTACACTTCCATACTGCTGTTCATCACCAAAGGAAGCCAGGACTGGAACTCAATCAGGTCAGAAAGCAGGAGCTGATGCAGAGGCCATGGAGGGATGTTCTTTACTGGCTTGCTTCCCCTGGCTTGCTCAGCCTGCTCTCCTATAAACCCAAGACTACCAGCCCAGAGATGGCACCACCCACAAGGGGACCTTGCCCCTTGATCACTAATTTAGAAAATGCCTTACAGCTAGATCTCATGGAGGCATTTCCCCAACTGAAGCTCCTTTCTCTGTGATAACTCCAGCTTGTGTCAAGTTGACACAAAATTAGCCAGTACACACCCTTTTCCCCAAAGCTCAGTCATCATCATAGAGGAGGGGGTGGAAAGATTTTAAGATCCAGAGTGGTAGATGACTACATGAAACCAGACACACCAGGAATGAAATACACATGAACTCACAGAGATTATAATAGCATGTATGAGACCTGAGCAAGTTCAAGCCAGACAAAATCCAAGAATGGAAGTGGGACACAGGCACAAAGACTAATATCCCCTGGCTGAAGAGTTATTTGATAGCTGAGAAAAAGAAAAGAGTTAGTTTTAAGGTAGGCAAAAAAAAGTTTGGGTTTTTGGTTGGTTGATTTTGGGTTGTTGTTGTTGTTGTTTTAAAATCCTAGAAATTAATAACTTGTTTTGGGTAGAATTATAATGGAGAGTTATAGGTTTTAGCATCATCCCTGGCCTCTGGCTACCAACAGTCCTTTCATTCCAATCTGTGGTAAGTCAAAATGTTTCCTAAAATATCTTTATGCCCCCTAAGATACTGAACTATCATTGTTGAGAACAGCTATAGTGAGGGGAATAAAGATAGGAGATGAGTTTA
Source organism: Mus minutoides (assembly GCA_902729485.2). NCBI lineage: Eukaryota > Metazoa > Chordata > Mammalia > Rodentia > Muridae > Mus > Mus minutoides. Next base: position 986,433 of record LR750052.1, read on the forward strand.
TGGGCAAGAAGAGTTTTATTATAAACTTGGAAAGCGTGGTGGTTTGAATGAGAAAGGAGCATAAGCCATATATTTGAATGCTTGGTCCCTATTTGGTGGAACTCATTGGGAAGGATTAAGTGTTACTGGAGGTATGGAGGTGGGGGTCTGTCTCTCTCTGTGTCTATCTGTCTCTCTATCTTTCTCTGCCGCATGCTTATAGATTGAGATGTAAGCTCTCACCTACTGTTCCACTCCAATGACTGCCTGCCTATTGCTATGTTCCTTGCCATTATGGTCAAGGGCTCACCCTATGGAACAATGATTTCCCCCCCCCCCCAAAATGTTTTCTTTCTTAAGTTACCTTGATTACAGCAATAGAAAAGTAACTAAAACAAGAGTTAATAATAATACTCTGAAGAGACAGAGAGAGGGGGGATCATAAGACTAGTGGTGAGAGAAAGAAAAAGTGGTAAGACAGAAAGATAATTATTGAACAAGTCAAGCAGAAGAACTTCTCTGCCAGTTGTGACAGTAGCTACAAAAGGATAATGTTCTCAGTAAAAACAAAGCAACTACAGAATGTGGATATGTTATACAGAATATTTCTTTAAAAGTATGAGGTATGAATACAGAGGACCCCAGAGGGGATCATCCTAGACTGCACAAATGAAGAAAGAGACTGAGCAGCAAGTGCATGCATTCATTGTTCTCCTTCCTAAATGTGGATGTCATGTTACCAGCTAATTTCAGCTCCTGCCTTCATGACTTTCCTACCATGATAGACAGTGCCCTAAGCTGTGAACCACAACAAACCCTTTCACCCTTAAGTTGCTTTTGTCAGAGTATCTAATCACAGCAACAGAAAGAGGAGCAGGGGAAAGACGGAGAGGGACATTAAGTAATCCAGTGAAAACATATACTATTTTTATCAGCTCATTAGATTGTCATTTCTTTTCAATTATCAACAATGTTTCCATAAACCTTAATGTTTAATGTACCTGTTCTGTGCAGAAACTTTTTTTTCAGTTCTTTCTAGTGAAACTGTGGCTACATATTAATGCTTTGCTTCTCCAAACACCTACAACCTTTTAGTTAGTTTGGATTTTTTTTTTTTTAGGGGAAATATATGTATATTTCAGTTTCTCTACATATTTACCAATACCTCATAATATCCATGCTTTTCTTGTTGTCATCTTAATAAACACGAATTGGTATCTCAACTGTGACACTGATTTTTCATTTAGTTAATAAATAACATTAAGTATAGTTTTCCTATGCATATTGGCCATTTGTCTATCTTTGAAAAAAATGGGTTTTTAAACCATTTGTCCACTTTTATAATTATAACTTTAAATGTAGTTGAATCAAAGATTTTAAGCATGTTATGAAATACTCTCACAATCCAAATATTTGTGAAGCCGAGGCAGGATGATATAAATTATTATATAAATTTACTAAGAAGATTAGATTCAAGCTAAGAAAAGATGAAATGAACTAGTATGTAGATTGGGAACTAAAACATGAAAACAGGCAGACAATGAAGGAAACAAGAAGTACCAGAAATCTAAAGGAAAGAAGATGGTAGAACACAGGCTGATTTGAGGCCCTATGTCCACTTCTACCCTTGGGGTAGCCAGACCCATTTCACACAACCAGGTTGGACTTGAGGAAGCCAGGCATGTGGGTAGAGGCAGGATCTTGTTTGTTGTTGAGTGCACAGGCAAAGAGCACACGCGCGCGTGCGCGCGCGCACACACACACACACACACACACACACACACACACACACAATGGAACAGCTTCTGAGAACTGGTTCCATTTATTGGGGGAACAACAGCTATTTAAACCTTTGAGGAGTGTACATCATTGGCTAAGGCCAAGGTGCTAGGGATGCTCATTTGCATAAATAGGAATTCCAGGTGCTATTAGAAGTGTCTTTATAAGGAGAACGGAAATTTAACCTGGTTACCAGCTATATAACCTCCTCTGGTGAGACAAAGATCAGGGGCACAGGGCTTCATATGCAGGGACATGAAGGCCTGGGGGGCATGGGACAGCAATCCTACTCCTGCCAATCTCAGGATGAGATTTCTGGAATTTGGATACCCCTCAAGCCCACTGTTGCTCCAGGCCTGTTCCCATGACTCCCTGGGTCTACAATGGTGAATTTTATCAACTTGGCACAATCTAGAATCACTTGCAATTCTCAATGAAGGACTGTCTAGATTAGGCTGGCCTGTAGAAATGTCTGTGGAAGGTTGTGTTGATTATATTGAAGTGGGAAAATATGCCCATTGTTTATGACACCATTCCCTTATCTCAGACCCAGACTATAAGTGTAGAGAAGGGAATCAGATATTGGTAGCTTTTTAGTCTTGTAAAAAAGTAAGGTAGCAACTGTCTCACATGTTTTTGTTTTGATCATGAACTGAGATCAAGAATTCCTGACATAAAGTCAACTACTAAGCTAAGAGTTAGTTACCAATGTGTTGTTTCTAGTATATGACCACTGTAACAAATTACCATAAATCTAACAGCATAAAACAATACAAATATATGAACTCACAGCCTGCAGGTCAGAATTATACAATGAATCTCACTGGTTAAAATCAAGGTATTAACAAGGCTCTATGTCTTTGTCAGATGTTTTAGGTAAAAATCCTTGGCTTTTTAACCAGCATTCATTGGCTTAGAGTTCCTTTCCTTTACCCTCAAAGCCTTGCACTTCTCCATCACTCAATGGTCCCTCCCCATTCTCTTACTTACAAGGACACTTATAACTATATTCATCTCACAGTAATCTACAATGATCAATGTTTTATTTTAATCCTATCTTCAAATTCCTTTTATCATGAACAATAAAAAGTGTTTTCAGGTTCAGGGATTAGGAGATAGGTTTTTGGAAGGCCATTATTCTACTTATCTCATCAGGATACTAACACATAAATCTAGAAATTATCCAAGTGTATCCCTCCAAAACAGAACATGGCATCAACTGGCAACCTTTTGAAATATAAAGTCAAATTATTGGAGGCAAGCTCAAGATATATAATCACATACTTTGTGAATGTGGCTCAGTGTTCTATATGAACAAGTTCTCCATGTGACTCTAAAGCAAAGTAACATTTGAAAGGCACTGCTATAAATTCTCAAGGAGGCTAATGGCCACATCTAGCCTCAGAAACCTTGTTCATCTATTCACTACCATAAGCTACATCATTTACCATATCCTAGCTGTGGTGTGAGTAGAGGTGGGGAGCATGAGCATTCAAAACTGAACCTAGGGTTATAAGCATGCTAGACAAGCGACCACCACTGAGGTAGAGCCTCAGACACTTTGACATCTTTGACTTTGAAGCACATTCTCACTAATTTGTTGAGGCAGGCTGGCCCTGACTCACCTTGTAGCCCAGGTAGGCCTCAAATCTGCAAATTTCTTGCTTCCACTTCCCAAGTAGCTGAGATTACAGACTTGTGCCTTGAAGGCTGTGCTTCAAAATTCTAATTCTACCTAAGAAACAAAAAATGGTATCTTTTATTCCCTATTATAGTTATATGTTCTAAAAACTAATGACATAAACATTTATGTCATTAAGATAATGAATCAATTCCTTTAAATAAGAACATACATATTTTATTAAAATAATTAGTGAGAAATCTAAGAAAAACAAAGTGTTCATAAATGGTGACTGTCACTTAATATAGCAAGAGATATGCAGAACAATCTTCCCTAGTAATATAGCAAAATTCAAGTAATGGTCAGAAAGAAGCAACGCTGTGTCTTTCTACATTAGTCTATATTACTGATAAGAAGATCTGTAAGTATGCTGGAGCACACAGTTAATAGTTTCTGTTAACATATATATCAGAATAACAGCAGGTCCTTATGTGGTAATGTTTGCTGTATGCCAGGCACTACTGTAATTGCTTTACAGAGACTAACTTACTCAATATTCAGCAATTTCATATTACAGATGAAGAAAGCAAGGCACAGAGATTCTGAGAACTACTCACGTAATTCAGAGCACACGGAGGAGCCATTTGGCTTACATTCTCCTCCAATGCTATATATACATCTCTCACTTTCAGTGAAAGAAGTGTTTTGGCAACTATCAGATATATGGCAATAAAGAGTGACAGAGAAAAGAGAAGTTGGACTTGACAGTAAAACCAATAACAAAAACTGAACCAAGTGAACTGCAGAAGCAAGACACGAGAGATTCCTTTATTTAGGTGTTTGGAAGCATTGGCACTAATTCTACAATCCTAATATAGATCAAAGGGCTGAAATAGTAATTCCAGACTTTCCAAAGCTATAAATGGCCCATAAATGATGAATTAGGTATAGAATTCTTTGAGAAGGCACTTTGTATCAAACACGGGGAACTTTTCAGTGTTAAATACTGAAACTAGAGGTTTCTGAACACTTTAGCAGCCAACTAAAGCAATGATTAATATTGTTTTGTTAGCATTACTGCACTGATATAAGAAGAGGACTTATTGCAAGTTATAAATTATTAGTCTTGGCCAAAAGCTAGCAGGTGTGGTGGATCTCAGTCCTGGGGAAGTGGAGGTGAGCAGAGCAGGAGTTCAATGTCAGGAATTTAAGGACAGACTGGAATATGTGAGACCCTTTCTCAGAAATAACACTATTGCTGTATTTACTTCCATTTACGCCAGAAAAACAAGTTATTTTGACATATCTAATATGAAGTTACTTTAAAAAACACAGAAAGATGAATATGAAGCAACTGTAAGATATATGTCCACTTATGATCCTAAGTGGAGGTTACTTTGACAAGGAGCAAAGGCTCATCAAGATACATGAATGCTGCATAGTACACACTGCAATGGCTCAGCCACTCACGTTCACACAGCAGCCTCTCCAATAACACAATTCAAACTCCTGTTATAGCAAAATCACCCTTAGGACTGCTCATGAATTGACCAAATCTATAAATGTTAAATCTACTGTAAGATTTGCCCAATTTACTTTTCATGTTCAAAAACTACAAATTCAGAATGCTCTGATCCCACAATCTATGAGGATTTTATTAAGCCTTTTTATTTTATTACAGGAGGAAGAAAAAAAATTCCAGCATCCTTCTCAGGTTTAAGGCAATGGACACTCCTTTACTTTGTCTGTAGCATCAAAATAACCTCCTAATTGAATACCAACCAATTTGGCCCTAGTAGTGATTCCTTGCAAGCAAAGAGACGGAAGAAAGCCCATAAAAGGAAGAAAGCCCATAAAAGGCTGACATTTGAGGCCACAGTGGTGTGTTCAACATTTTCAGAAACATAAGATTTAATCTTTCTTATTTTAAAGTGTCAGCTTTGGGGTGATTCTATAAATTTTCCTCATCAGTTAAAACTTATAATGAGATATATAACAGACTACTTCAGTCACTTTCGTAAGTCACAATGTACATGTGCAGCTCAGTCTCCATGTAGGTCCTCCAACAACTGGAGAGGAGGCTGTCCCCAAAGCTGTAGCCTGACTGTGGAATCCCCAACAGGGCTGCCTTGTCTGGCCTCAGTGGGAGATGATGCCCTAATCCTGTGAGAGTTGATGCACCAGGGAGGGCCCACCCTATCTGAGGATAAAAGGAGGATGGGGGAAGGACACTGGGGGGGGGGGGGGCAGGAACAGGGGCAGCAGGGGCAGCATTTGGAATGTTGCTCTGTTAAATCTGACATCCCTTTAAATATACCTCTCATTTCTTGTACCTTATATCCCATTATTTTATCTCACAAAATACCTCAGCTCTTACTTACATCATTGTGTCATCAATGCTGCAAATTAAATTAGTATCTACCTTTTCAAGATGAATCACATGTATCAATTACCAACTGAGTGCTACACTCAAATAATCTATATTCATGCAAAAGAATGTGTACCATTGGGAAGACCTTACATGTGCATGCTGAATTTAATTAAGATGCATTTATTTCAGGTCTTCTTTTTTTTTTTTTTTTTTTGGTTTTTCGAGACAGGGTTTCTCTTTAGCCCTGGCTGTCCTGGAACTCACTTTGTAGACCAGGCTGGCCTCGAACTCAGAAATCCGCCTGCCTCTGCCTCCCGAGTGCTGGGATTAAAGGCGTGCGCCACCACGCCTGGCCATTTCAGGTCTTCTTAAGGAAAAAAAAATAACAAAATGCAAATGAAACCTAAAATTGAAGAAGAAAAGGAGACTAACCCTGAGGAGCCACTTAATAAATAGCTTAGCAATGATAAATTCCTACTGTGCTTAAAAAAGGAAACTTATTTATTTTTATTAGATATTTTCTTCATGTACATTTCGAATGTTATCCCGTTTCCTGGTTCCCACTCTGAAAACCCCCATCCCATTCCCTCTCTCCTTGCTCACCAACCTACTCATTCCCACTTCCCTGTCTTGGCATTCCCTTACACTGGGGCATCGAGCCTTCACAGGACCAAGGGGCTCCCCTCCCACTGATGACCAACAAGGCCATCCTCTGCTACATATGCAGCTGGAGCCATGAGTCCCTCAATGTGTACTCTTTGGTTGGTTGTTTAGTCCCTGGGAGCTCTGGGGGTACTGATCGGTTAGTATTGTTGTTCCTCCTATGGGGCTGCAAACCCCTTAAGCTCCTTCGATCCTTTCTTTCTTCTTCTTCTTCTTTTTTTTTTTTTAAATACATTTTAAAAAAGGAAACATAGATTTTTCTCTTAAAAAATGATCCTTAAAAAAAAAAATCACACAGTAAATTATTAACTAGAGCTGATGTATTATTATCTGAGATGATGGGAAACTACCTGACCTATACAAGTAATTTCATGATGATGGAAGAAAGATTTCAGTCCTTTATTTTATGGATAGCTTTTTCTCACAATAAAATTTTAAATACATACTTTTTCAAGTAGAATACAGTTTAGGTGAAATAGTGTTGAGCTTTCCCATTCATTTCAAACAGAGAAAAATGAAGAAGCACACTTACAATATAGTAACTTGAAACTGGTCACACCAAAATAACATGCTTGCAGTTAGGGAGAGTAGGCAAAACACTAGTCACACTTACATTCTACTTGATGGCTTTCCAGTAAAGACAGTAAATGAAGATGAAAGGCACTACTACGTGCACACAGATGCTATAGGTACATCTATAATGTAAGTGATTATGTTGTACTCTTATATCATGAAGGTATGTTAGTCACCCATAGTCAAAATTTAAAGTTTAAAATACATCTAAAACGCATTTTTATAAGCTATTTTTGAAATATAAAGCTACTGGATCAAGAAGCACAAAAAGATACAAGTCAAGTCCTATGAATAAATATTTTTAAATTAACTACTCTGAGATCATAACACTGACAACACTAATTATCTTTTCTTGTCTTGGCAGTTATGGTGCATACAGTTTGGGTGACTGATGGAATAATTTCACTTCATTTTCTCTCAGTTTATTCTGAATAGTAAGAGAAGAATATTAAAACAATTAACACCTCTAAACAAAGTATTTGATAAGGTTCTAGGTTGAAATAAAATGTTTTTAAAAATTAAAGAATGAACTGATTCTAGAGCAAATACCTACTCCATTTGCCAAATGAAAGCTAGACTGAGAACCACTGATCTCTAGAAATAGCCACTCAACATTGCATTAACTATCTTCAGCCTTGGCCATGTTACATCATGTATTTCTCACAAAGAGTCATTTCATCAACAGTATGAGTTAGTGTTACTTAAATATCATAAATGTATCTTATATATTTTAAAATCACTAAATGTTTGTCATCAGCAACACAATCAAACACAGATAAAATGTATGTCAAAACAAATTACTTTCAATTTCTTACATCGATACACACTTTATTATATGAATAATGGCCCTATACCTAAAAGAATATAAAATATTTAAATTAATATTTAATATCATATACAAACATATACAAACTTTTACTAACAGCAATTATTTGGTCAGTCAACTAAAAAAGTGTAAGACATCACCAAACAAGTTTTATATTTGAACAATTTAATAAATAAACCACCATATGATGCTCAGTTTTTATATGTCACAGTTTAAAAGTCACATTACTTACACCTACATATTACAATAAAAGATACATTCTTTGCCTTGATCACCTGGTTTTTGTTGTTGTTTATAAAATTAATCACAGTTAGCAGGGCAGAAACAGCTTTGAGCTTCATGAATGACATCCAAAAGATGGGAAAGGATTAGTTCTCAGTTGCTGCCAGTTATAACGCCAGGTGGCTTTTTCTGCAGTGAAGGTGTTACCGATAATCCCATTACACTGGTACTAAATCTTGCAGACATCAAAATTATCACCAAGGTTCCTTTTCATCCCATCCTTTCCAAATGACTGGAAGTCGTTTCACCTGAAAGAAGTCAAATCCACATGCAGCTGCTGTTTTAGCAGGCAGCATACTCCCTGAGAATGCCAGTCATGATTCAATTTTGCTGTGCTGGTGGCCCCCTATTCCCTGTCCAATAATACATCTGTTAAAAAATCCTACAGCTACAAATCAAGTTTAATCCTACCAGGGACCTCATGTTGGTCTTGTCTTCCAAAAAGGCAGCAGGGTCTGCTGTCTATCTCTGCTAGTGTCTGGGGAATACCCTTTAAATCCCAGCCCTACTTAGAAGAATAAGCTAAGGATCACAAAACATGACCTCAAAAACCCTGATATGACTATATTCTGACCCAGAGGCATTCATTCTAGGTGAAGATTAGAACTTTGCATAATAAGATTACACAGCAAGTGAATGATATCAAGGGACTATCCATATGCAGCCGCCTGGGTCTGTATAGACAGCCTGTGCTGCACAATATGCACTGCCGAGAAAGAGCTGGGTCTTTCTAGCTGAAATAAAATAGATTCACATAAATTAGTTGGCCATTTCCAGAGTCCTAAATCCCCTATTACATCTTTTATTGACAGCTCCTGTGAGGATAGCACAAATGTTATTCCTTTTTATTCTGTGCTTCTGTAACATCATGCTCTGTAATTGAAATGTACATAGATTATGTCTTAAAATTAACATCTTGTTTGCTGTAATCTTGGATTACAATTGACTGTGTACATAATAAAATTAGGAAATCAATGGATGGATTTATCATGTCCAAGAAACTAGAGGTATTGTTTATAGAAGGGTTTAACATTTTATGTGAGCACTTTAAATACAAAAGTCACAGAGAGTAGTTAATAAAATTTAAGTGAGTCAAAGAATACAACAGGCATTGGCTAATACCTACATAAAAGTTAAATTGTGTAAAGATTAAGTCATATTACTCAAAATTCAGAAAGTGGGAAAAATACAAGGAATGTATTATTTTCTCTAAGCTATATTCTAGCAACTCAACTATTTATGCTGACATCTACATTTTTAAGATTTATATCTATTATTATTATGTGTATGTGTATGCAGGACTGTATATGTGTGAGTGCAAGTGCACATGGAGGCTAAAAGAAAGCGCCAGGACTTGTGAAGTTGGAGCATTAGGTGGTTGTGAACCACATGACAGGGCTGCTGGCAATAAAATTTGGGTCCTATGCCAAAAACATTACATGCTTGTAAGTGCTGAGTCACTCAGCTAACTTGGGCCTACATTTCTTTATAAAGTGGGTACACTGCTTTAGTTGGTTGGTTGGTTTTTAGTTTTTCAAGACAGGGTTTTTCTGTGTATCCCTAGCTGTCCTGGAATTTGTTCTGTAAACAAGGCCACCCTCAAATTCACAGGGATCCTCCTGCCTCTGCCTCCAGAGTGCTGGGATTAAAGGTCTTCACCACTATCACCCAGCTTTACATTATGTTTTTTAAAGAAAATCCCTATAATCATTATATAACCACATTGTAAAATGGTTGAATCATCTCTTATTACTTATTATTCATGGTCTTATAACTCATAATTACATATTTTAAAGTATGTTTCAGTGAAATAATGTCTCTTTATAGTACTGTAGAGAGAATTTTCTATGTAAAAAATTCTAGAGATATTTAGAAATCATTTTATAAGTAAACACATAAAAAGAAAGCTTCCGACCCATTTATACAAGCCCCAGTCTGGAAAAATCTGAGGGCAGAAAAGGAGGAGTTAGCTTTACTTTAAAACATTAAAACTGCTTGTATGGTTGTTGTAAAACATGTTCTTTACTATACTTGAAATCTGGCTTTATTGTTAAATTTCAGTTATCCAGGATTTCTGAATAATATTCCTCATTCATCATGTCATCACAGCATATTTTAAGCCGTCATCACAGTATATTTAAGCCTATCTACATACTATCTGGTCAGTACTCAGGAGTCATGCAATAGAATTCTGATTTTCTATTCAGTGCTATTATTGACAGTACTGTAAATAACCATAATTCAATTTCATATCTCATGTATATTCTTTAGAACATATTATTAGAAGAATAATAAGGAATGCAACAATATGTATTTTTGTCATGATATATTGTTATGCTTGTGTAATACACTGTGTAGTCCCCTGTGGCTATTGAATACTTTAAATGTGACCAATTAAAACTAACATATACAACACAATGAATTCTAAATACAATACAGAACATGGAAAAATACAACATTTTAAAAGTTTCTACTGATACATGTTGAACAGGTAATATTTGGATATAGCTGGTTAAGAAAAACATTGCATGGTTCATATTAAATTGCCACTGGACAATACTGTGTTGGCGTTCATATATTTTCAATACCTTGTTCTGGTGTTCATTTACTTTTGTCAGCTTGACACAAGTTATCTGGGAAAAGAGAAGCCCAATTGCCACCATCAAATTGGCCAGTGGATAAGTTTGAGATATTTTCTTAATTAATGATTGATGTGGAAGAGCTTAGCCCACTGTGGGAAATGGCAGGTGGTCCTGGGAAATGTAATAAAACAGACTGAGCAAGCCATGAGGAGCAAGAAAGTAAGCAGCATTCTCTCACAGTTCCTGCCCCTGCTTCTGCCTGAATGCCTGTCCTGACTTTGCTCAATGATGGACTCTGATAAGGACAAGTATGACAAACATAGTATTTCCTTCCCAAACTGTTTTTGGTCAGGGTGTTTATCATAGCAATGCAAAGTAACTGAGAACAGATCCTAAAGTAAATGAAAACTGTGCAATGCAGCACTAGAGCAGAGGGTTGAGGGAAAACAGAGTCAAAGTGATGGATAGACTGAGTAAGGACAGAATAGGATGTTGTTTTTAAGTCTCTTGTTTTCAGTTTAAAGGAAATGGTAAGAGATCTCCCTGGCCGCTGGCTATTGCAAACTTAAAAGGAATCATGATGTGACAAGCTGCAAAATGATGCTTCAAAACCAGTAAATCTAGGATTAGTTTGGGCTACTTGGTTATTTGTTGATGAGACAGTGTCTCACTGTGTAGTTTCAGGGGACTTCAAGCTCACAGTAATTCTCCTGATTCAGCCACAAAATTGCAAGAATTAGACTTGCAAGAATTACGAGCATATGTCAACATTTATAGTAAATACAGATTTTTTTTTTCAGAACCTTTTCATCCTCTCAAATACTGTTGCAATGAAAATGTAGATTTAAAAATAGATATATCCCTCCTGGGCTACTTCTGTATGTTACACCCCAGTGCAATAGAGAGCAGCTTAAATATATGTCTGGGTTTATAAAGGACCATAATTCTTTTTCCTATATAACTACAAAATTGTTTATATTCAAAATTTCTCAACATATTTAAGTAGCAATTAAAGAGACTGAAGCATTTAGTATAGTCCAGGATTTTGGCAAAACAAAGAGATCAATTTTGTAAATTATTAGTAAGCTGCTTTCTATAAATCTTTTCTTCATATCCATTAATGTCTTTTAAACTTTCATTTAAAATTAGTTCCGTGAAAATAAGAATACCAAAAAAAGGTTAAAATGCCTAACATATGCCTAGCAACCAAAAAATGGAATGACTCATTTATAATGACCATAGACAAACCATATGATCAAAATAAAGTCTATCTCTGCTGAGCATTTAAGTGTGATTTTAACAATATGATGCAAATTAAATATTTTAAGGTATTAGTTTATTAAAGGTTGTTTTTTATAATTATTTCTTTACAATATTTACTTAATATATAACACTACAGCTGAAATTTGGTGTCTATGAATAATGTGGTTAAAATTCAATCTATTTATTGTTTAATCATGACACTTTTAGCTTTTTAAAATTATTTAAGTTTAGCCTTTTTCTAGTTACAAGTATCATATAGGTGTACACACACACACACACACACACACACACACATAGGCAAATGAAAACAACAGCAACAAAAAACCCCTTTCTAACTATCAATAGATGAGTGCAATGATATTCACTCTAAGTTAATCTCCAGACATCCAAATTCATGAATAAAAATTCATCAGTTTTAAATACACTGAGCCTATTAAGCAAGAACAAAAGCATATGCACAAAAGAGCTTTTAATATATCTCAAAGCCCACAAGAGCCATGGTCTCATTAAAATTATAAATTACACAAACATGGAATGAAGATTCAAACGGCAGTGCAGCTAAGCAGATTACAGAAAAGCCCGCGTTCCATATGATAACACACCATGGCCCTCCCAGATGGGGGCTTGGAACAAAAAGGCCATCACCACAGCTAGGGAAAACCTCCTTGTGATCTCTGGTTTCTGTTCAGCACATGACAGCCAAATAATATGTTGATTATTCTGTTTGTGCTGCTAAGCTTGTACGATGGAATAAAAGCGATATGATCTATTGTGAACCCAATGCTAATGTGTTGCTCCACTCATAAGTAATATACTGATTTATTTTGAGATTATCTTTTATCTGAATATCAGTTTTTAAATGCATGAATTAAAATAAAAGCCAGGATAAAATAATAGTTAATTTGATACTTTAAACTAAAAATTGTAGTTGACAAGTGAAGAACATTTAATGCTTAGTGAGAAGTCAAGTCTAATCACCTACCTTTCTTTTACTTTATGCACTGTGATCAGAGTGTATTTTAAAATATCTTAAAATGGGAAATTAATCTCATTATAAAATACAAAAGTAACACAACAGTAATTAACTTACTAATATACATTACTGTCTAGGTAAAAGGTAAATAATTAGGGTATTCAAAAAAGATAATTCTGTAATGTAAATAATATCACACATTAGGCCATATAGTGACATTTTGAAAAAAAATATAATTGAAGGTTTCATAAATACTTAAACTTAGCCACAAATGGTAATCATGTGGTCCTATTGAAAATAATTTAGAAGAGACTTATAATTTTTTAATATAACTCCAGCATTAATACATTGCCTTGGTGACAAAAAGTTAAAATCTAATTTTTCTTTCAATTAAAAGTATATATTTAATATGCTAATCTTTAATAGAGAGAATTATACTTTAATCTAGGTTATTAGGATTACCAACAAATTTTTCACAAAATTTTATATTTCATAAACAAAAACTTATAAGTAACCATGTCAGTAACATTGAGAACTATAACATTTATTTTCTTATTCCAGAAATTCCTGTCTGAACAACACAGCAGATTCTCCTTAAAGTCAGATAACACAAAGCAGCAATTAAAAAAAAAACAAACAAACAAACAAAAAACACAAAAGGTAAATGTTGACAGACAGGCCAATTTTCTTAAGGAGTTGTTTTGTAGAAAGTACAGGACTATGACACCTCACCACCTAAGTCCACTTTGCATGGCTCTTTCTCCAGAGATAGTCTTGAGTCCAAACAGTAAAGCAAAATTGCCTCATAAGAACATACAGTCTAGAATGAGAAGTCTAAAGAACAGAAAAACCGTTGCGGATATAGCTCAGTTGATAGAGTGTTTTCCTACTATGCCTGAAGCCATGAGTTTGATCCCAGCTCTGGATAGACTGGAAACAACAGAATAAAACAACAACAACAACAGCAAAAAAAAACCCAAACAAACAAACAAATAAAAAAACACTTTAAAGAACAGAACAAAAATATGCTTAGAGAACGTCACATATATCATACCCTTGGAATGCACAAATATGTCTTAAACAAGGAAAGGGACTAAACATAACTGACATACATTAAATCTGCAAACTTCTGCTCATCAAAAACACTACTGAAAACTGAAGAACAAATCTGAGTAAGAGAAATCAGAGTCCAAACTTAATTATAAATTCATATTTTAAATACATAAAAAACTGCCAGTCAAAGAGAAACAGAGCAAATAGGAGAGTGTGCAAAGGAGAAGGTGAAGCACCATGCAAGAGAAACCACCAAACAGCCAATCTATATATGAAAAAGTACTCCAGTTCATTAACTCTCAAGGGATTATAAATTACAAATACAATTATTTCATAGCCACTAGAACTTGAAAAATAAATAGATACATTCAAGCCCTAGAAAATGTGTGGCACACCTGGAGTCTTAATGAGTGTGTGAACAAGCACAGCTATCTTAGAAGATAGCAGACTGTGCGAACTTAGATGTGAATTTACTCAAATTGTTCACTCCTAAACATACACACATGATATACTGTGTATGTTTATCATGTAACATGTTCATAGTGACAATATATAAAACCTCCCCAAGTATGTACTAATGATGAATTAACAACTATTGTCCATATACTGGGATATAGCAATGAAAATAAAGTATAACTAGCTATAATAAGATCAACAAATCTCACAATATAATACTGAGCAAAGAAAAGGAGAAACAAAATCTATACAGTATAATTACCAATATGTGTGTGTATATATTATAATATATAAGAAAAGTAATCCCCACAATGAAGTCAGGTGAGTGGTTATCCTTGTGGAAGAAGTGTAAAGTGGCTTGTGCCATGGAGTCATCTTATACAATGATTACAAAATGTCTTTCTTTGTATCTGCATGCTGGTCACATGGGTCAATCTGGTTCATAAAAAAAAAAAAAATTAAGCTATCCACTTCTACATTTAAAAAAAGTGACAGTAACCAGGATTTTTCAAAAATTCTCACTGCAATGACTTTTAATAATTGCCTAAGAGTAGACACACCAAATAAACTCCAAATGTAGAATATCTCAATTTGTAGTCACAGCAAGGGGATAATGTGAAAGAATGAAGAATGTAACACACTTCATGGATGACCCTTTAAATCACAATGTTGACCCAGAGGCCCACCTGCTACCACACTAGGAGGCACAGGCAGGCGGAAGACATCCAGAGGTCTGCCTGTAGTGGGAGCCACTACTATGTGAAAGGATGTGGTGGAGAGATGGGAGAGAAAGAAGCAGAAGGGTCTCAGCACTATACAAAGAGAAGCAGAACTGGAGGTACAAAAATGGAGTGAACAAGTAGCCTGATGCAAGTAGCCTGCCCTGTCACCTGAGGTCATGGTGAAGTCTGGGCTTTTGCTGCATCTGATGGCCATGTCTGGGTTCCCAGCCATACAGCAACAGGGGTCTGTATTGAAGTCTGTGGCTCATATCACTACAAAAGACCATGAGGATGTCTCTGGTCTGGGCTGCTGCCTGAGACGATGTTAATGTCCAAGGGTTGCAACACAGCTGGCCCCACCCCTCAAGGGCTGCAATGAATACCAGTGACCCTGGTGGCTTGGGTGTAGGTAAGCCAGCCTGGAGATGTGAGAGCAAGAAAGTAGGCCCGCCCCTTGCTGGATGTACCATTGGGTGAGCAAGCCAGGGCAGTACTGGAGAGCTTGCCTCAGTGGTGTGGGTGCAGGAGAGCTGGCAGGCTGACTCAGCTACCACCCAGGCTCAGATTCAAAGCTTTCGGGTGGCCCAGTCCAACATCTACCCCATCTATGAACCGCATGAGCCTGTGAAGGGGCTGGTCCTGCAGATAGAAAGCTGTAGGATCTCCATTACACAGGGCAACAACTTGACAGCCAAGAAGAGTCCCAGTGAGGATCCAGTATTGATAGCATAGCAGAAGCCAGAGGCCTCAAACCAGACCAATGACTACTTGCAATGAGCATTTACAAGATGTGTGAACAAAAGTATATACTCTGTGACACACTGTGACACTTTACAGCTTCCCTGATAAGATGTTTTGGTTTTTGTTTGTTTCTTTCTTTCTTTTGGGGAGAAACTGTAAGGGCGGAAGTTTGATGTGAAGGGATGCGAAGAGAAATTCACAAAGAATCAATACAAAGTTTTTAAAAATCCAAAATGTGAATGAAATAAGAAAATAGATACTATTTTATAAGAAAAAGAGGCAAAATAAAAACACATTGCTTAGGAGTACACATGAAAACTAAAAATTATACAAACATAATTTAAGTAGTTACAACAAAAGGTAGATTGTTTATTACCTCTAAAGAAAAGGAAGACTAAGCCAGACATGGTAAATTATAGCCAATGAGTCCAGGAATGTGAAACTATCAATAGTTAGACTCCCATCACTAAGGAGATGTAGAGGAAGAGAGAAGAGGGAAGAGGAGAAATAGGAGAGAAAGAACAGCATTAGTGCTGGGAGTGCAAGTGATGCTCTGGGGATATGGTGGCTTGGGTTTGCTGTACAGGTATCGCACAATTATCTCATATATTTGCCTATGTTTTTAACCTTATATTACACAATGCAAAGTTTAACCTATGTATTATCTGTGATATTACACTCTCGCTGAAAAAGAAAAAAGGCACATGCTCTTGTTAACAACAATTTACATTCTTTGTCTGCAGTACTAATTATTATAGTAATATTTTAATAACAAAGAACTATTACTATGACTAATTCTTCATAATTCCAATTAAGTATGTACTTCACATGTTTTACAATTATAAAAATATAGGAGACATGTTTTACAACAGCTATAAAAATATAGGAGATCTTGAAAGAATATAAGTTCAATTATTCTGCTCCACTTTCACTTCTGTATTGAATGTTATTTCTGCCTCTTTTTCTTTTCAAACAAAAAGTGTAAACTTACATTAAAAATCCCAGATTATAACCAGATAATTTTGTGCAGATTGTAGTCCCCAAAAATTTTGGCTTGAAGGTAAGAAGACAGTTTCTTTCTTTTCTCATATGCTTTAAATCAACTTTAGGATTTTGTATACATATATAATAAGGGTCTATGATAGCTTAGCTGCAGATAAAATATTTGAAGTCTGACCTACTGTCACTCTATGTAGGTATACTCCATATGTTCAAGCAAACATGGTGGCTGGAACAGGTTAGAGACCTAGTAACATTTAATTACCAGTACATTAAAATATAAAACACAAGTTGCTCATTCAAAATAGATCCAATATGATCTAATTTAAATTACACTGAAGTAGTTTCAACTGCTGGGAAACGGTATTGTATAGACACAAATCATCTTCTCTCCAATAGCTTATGGAAGTAAAATTGTTACAACTATCATTAGTATAACAGTATACTGACTTACACACACTAAGTATATACAATTGAGGAAGTCATTTAAGGTCCATACTGACAGGTATCTCTGATTATATATTTTTATAACTTTTAGACACCCCTAAACAGGAAAAAAACCAACAAATAAGGAAACAAGAGAAGATCAGCCTCCCATCAGACTTCAGTAGATGGTCAACCTGGTGGCAACAGTCTAGCACTTTTGTGACTGTAACAATGTTCCGGGCCCCCCTACCCCCACCCCCGCCCAGTGGGGGGGCACGGAGCAGTTCTTTGCTCACCTATTTAGTGCCTTTAGTGCTCTTTAGAAAGTCACATTTTGTCCAGCAGGGAGCAGCCTTACAACAGCCAAGGACTTAACTTGAATATGAAACCCACAGAGGAAATCAAGGGGTGTTTTGAATTCTAAAAAAATCTACTTACCATAAGTCTGTTCTACAGTTTGTTCAACTTTATGGTAGGTTTCCAGGAAACCCCAGATCTGAAGGAGGTCTCAAAGCATGTGTGGGTCATCCATGGCTTCCGATTCCTAAAGCAGTAAATCCAAGTTGTATATGTGAAAGCGTCTCTGTCCAGTGCTGGGCTAAGTTACTGTAAAGTAGGAGCAGATATTTCTCAGTGAGTTTTGTCTTCCCTTTTGGTGGGGCAGCAAGAGTCTTGAATTTGGATATTCAATACCATTGGACCTTTAATAAATGGGACTAAGAAAGTCTTTTATCCAAAAGAGAATTTAAGAAGGAAGAAATTAGAAGACATAACAGGTTATATAAAAAGCTAAGAAGCACTGTGGTCAGAGTTACGGGAGTTGGTAAGGCAGCCATCCACTCTTTTGCTTTTACAGGTCAATATGCATATCTAATGTTTTTTGTTTTTGTTTTTGTTTTTTTTGAAACAGGGTCTCTCTACATAATCTATGTAGTCCCGAGTGTCCTGGAATTTGCTTTGTAGATTACACTGGCCTCAAACTCAGAGATATTTTTTTGTCCCCAGAGTACTGGGATTAAAGACACTGAGCCACCATGTATGGCTAATCATAAAATTGAAAAACAGTACTAAATAGTTTATAATGCTGTTGTGAAAAAAAATCATGACCAATTGAAAGGCAAAATATTTTAATGTTAAAACCTATGATACAGTTAGCTATAATAATTCTATATCAGTTCTTATGACTTAAAGACACAAATTATTTTGTCTCTATTCCTATTTGAAATGTCAAAGGTTGCTTTGTATGTGTTTGCATATATGGCTTTTCAGAGTTCACAACAAATAAGATACTTATCCAACTTCAAATACATATAATTTAGAGGGATTTTATCTACTTAAATATATTCATTCTATTTGCAGGCACTATATAACTAACTAATCTGAATCTCATTGTATTGCATACACTTATATACACTCATGTAAGTATTTTATTAGTTATGTAAGCATATCTGAGCCCTCCCTAAACATTTTAGAGTCAATATTCAATCACCTAAATTTCATTTCACTCTTGTTTCAATTAAAGACCACTACTATTTTAATATATACTAATATACTAATACTAATGTACATATTAAGCAACAAACTTTTTTAAGTCAATAGGACTTTAGTATTATTAATGTGCCATGCACACATATACAATATCCTTAACAATTTGCAATATAAAGTTTGAAAGAAAGAAATTCATCTATTTAGCACTTGCTAGTACTATTATTAACATGAAGGGTACTGGTGTAGTATGAAATATATTTATTGGGAAAGGAGTGCCTGTCATAGAATCTATGGCAAGAGAAGTGAGAGGACAGCTTGCTCACATTGGTTCTCTCCTACCACGTGGGTTCTAGGGGTGGGACTCAGGTCATCCTGATGATATTTTGTACCTCTGATGTAGAAAAAGTACATTTTCTACAAACAGCCAAGTTTATGTCAGTTTGTTATGGCAGTCCTAGGAAGTTCTTGTAGACTTGGGCAATAGGAAGTGGGGTGTTGCCTTAAAAGAGACTGTGTAGAACACACTTCTCTTCCCAGGATCATGCCTACAGCAGAGTCTGCTTCAAAAGAACAACTTTAATAATTCTTCTTCAAAAATTGCTCTCAAATAATAGTATGTTTTTAAACAAATATAAGTAAACACTGAAGACAGTGAGGAGTGTGCTCATACTAGAGACCTTGGAGAGTTTTAGAATATAAAGTATATAGAACAGAGAAAAGTAGAAGAAAGAGTCCACCACACAGGCTGACAGCTGTGTAACCCTCCAGCTGCCATTTGCTTCTGTGGGGCAACACAAAGAAGGGCCTCATAACTGGCACTTTTAAATGGCTCAAAGGAAAAGGAAGATCATGATGTAACATATAAAAAGGATTTGAAATTAAATTTCAGCTTCTAGCAAAGCTGTGCTCAACCACTAATGCCAGATCCCATGGTTTACTCATGGAAGAGATGAGGAGATTCAAGAGATTTTATTGTCTGCCAAACCTAAATTACTTACTATTTGGTCTCAGAGCTATCTACTTAAGACCAAACACAAATATATGATAAGTGTCATATTTCCTGCTGTGACTCTAACTGCTGTTGGCTTTTACTGAGAATAATAAAGGATAATCAAATGAAACAAAGTATATTATCTGCCTAAAAGGAGTTTGGCATCTAAACTACAAAGACTGGGAACTAGGATAGGAATTCTTTATTTGCTATTAGAGAAGGAATCCACCATTTTAATAAAATGACAAGATTGTATAAAAATCACAAGACTGGGTTTAAGCAGAAAGCAAGTACTTAGCTGTTATCTGAGTGCCTTAAAATATTAAGTCATGTACTATATGTACAGGTGACATATTTGAAATGAAAACAAGCAACCTTTATCAAATCTTTCTGGTCGATGTGTTGCTAAACCACAAACTTTGTGGCTTACCCCCCCCCATGTGATTATTATTTGTTTGGGGGTTTTAATTATTATTTGTTTGTTTTGAAGATGCTAACTCTGAATACCTGATTCTCCTTTTCCAACTGTTTGGGATTATAGTCTCCTGCCCAAGCCTGAATATTATGCAGGAAAAAAAGAAAGGGTGGGAAGGAAGAAGGGAAAGAGGGAACGGAAAGAAAAAAACATAAGTAAAGGTGTTGTGGTGGCATTCACCTGTAAGTCTCAGGCAAAGGCAGGCAGACTTCTGTGAGTTATATACTAGACAGGGCTACATAGTGAGATCCTGTCTCAAAATGAATGAATGAATGAAGCAATCAATCAATCAATCAATCAATCAACTCATATATCACGTATCACCCATCACTGTCAGCAGTAATTCAGTGACACAAGTATTGAGTTGGGTCTCTTTTTCAGTTCAAACATTGCTTATCTTGGATGACTTCTAGAAATCACTTAACCAATTCTTCCTACAGTTCTCATATGAAAAAAAAAAAAAATCAGGTCTGAATTGCATGTTTGTTTGGTTTTTTTAAACCACAAATAAAACTCATAGTAGGAACCCTCTCCATTCAGATTTCAAATTACTAGAAAAATAAGGTACAAATAAATCTAATTCCACTCAGATTTAGGGGGAGAGAAACTTCAAGTAGTTTCCGTTATTGCAGCTGCTTTGGAGAAATGACAATTAAATGTGTGAACAAGGTTGTCAGAGTAACACTTGCCATTCACACTGCTTAGGAAAGACCCTCGGAGATTTCCAGAAACACTAATTAAAATTAAGAAAAGCTTCTCACGGGGACTTGTCAGAAAGGTATAATCTGTGAGAGCTGGGGAAGAAAGCCCAATGGTCTCCAAGTTCATGAAGTGAAGTTTCTAAGTAAAGTCTACCACCCAACCCACCTAACCCTGGGTTCTCACTGTTCCCAAGAGCTCACCAGCCACAGAAGTCACCGTTACTCCTTTCCAGACAACACAACCATTCGGGAAATCAAGGTCTCCAGGAGGGGCAGTGGCGGGGGTGGTAGGGATGGGGGATAACTTTGCGTAGAGACCAGAGAGGTGAGAGAGGCTTCACTCCTCTTTGCTAAACAGCAGGGGAGAGCGCCATCGCGTCTCTTCCCTTTTCTTTTAACTCGTGAACGTAGGCACTCGCAAATCAAGAACGCCAAAGGACGGTACCCACCTGCTGCCCCAAACACCAACAGAAGTTCCTCCGCCAGGACTCAGACGGACCCGGTTCACCTGGGCCGCGTACAAGCCTCCGGCTTTACGTACCGCACTTTTCAGCAATAGGCCTTGCGATTGGTTGATGCGCGAGGAAATCTCAGTTCCATTGGCTGTCAATGGCGTGTAGGCGGGACTTTGGGGGCTGGCTCTGACAGGCCGTCCGCTGGAGGTCCCAGAGTTCCGATTGGGTCCTCGTAGGAGCTTCAAGATGGCGGCGGCAGACACCTGCGGCGCGGGTATCCTCAGCTCCCGGTCTGTGGCGTCCGAGGCGGGTCATGGCGGCACCTCTAGCTTCCAGAGGAAGGGCAAGGCCTCTGGGGGCCCCGGAGGGGGCCCTCGGCTGCTGTCCATTGCGGGCACGCGACCGTCGGTGCGGAATGGACAACTGCTGGTGTCAACCGGGCTCCCAGCCCTGGACCAGCTCTTAGGTCGGTTCAGAATAAAGATGTGGGCGCGTTCCAGGGGAAACTTGGGGAGGGACTCCTGGGCAGCCTGTCATCCCCGTGCCCGGCCCGGCCCCACGCACCCATTTCCCTTTTCCCTCTCCTCTTCATAAGCATGGTTAGGATGCCCTGCCCTGACAGAGGAAGACGGAGAGGAAACTTGCATGGAGATGTCAAGAGCTGTGCACTAAGCCCGCCTTAAGACCCAGACTCCTTACTCCTCTCTGCTCAGCACCTCATTTCTAGATGACCATGGACTCCCTACATGCCTTTACCCTAAAATGATTACTAATGAAAAAGAAACACGATCCTCTGCTGGTGTCTTAGGACTCCTTCCTTCCAACCCTGGGTAGCTTAAAGCCAGGGCTAACACACAAAACTTTTTAGAGTTTTAAAGAAGGGTTCCTTTAGAAAAAAAAAAAAAAAAAAAGCTGAAAGTATTGCCTTCTTTCCCACTGCCTGGCTACTCATCTTAAATGGTAAAGCGGTGTGGCTCCAAAGAATGGATGTTAAAGATGCCTGTTGACTCAAAGAAATGACAGTCCTTGGTGTTCAGCTAGTTCTACACCCCACCCCCCACCCGAGTTTCTTAAATATGTTCTTATCATCTCTGGAATGTTTAATGCAAAGCCTACTGAAGAATATACTTGTTTCATAGAACTGATTTGTTGAAAGGATTGATTAGTTCGGTTAGTAGGTCAGGCAACATTTCTGTCTGAATGCTGCTTCATAAACACATGTGTGTTTACATTTTGTAACCCTTTTTCATAGTGTTTATTATATTTCCTTTAAACCTGGTACATTTGCATCATATATTGCATTTACCATTGCTTATTCTTATTCTTCAGTTGACATTTTCTCTGGGTTCTACTCCAGTCCTTTCAAGTGAGTTTAGCAAAAAGGAAAGTAACAAGCCAAGGAACTTATCAGGAACAGCATGGTTTCTTGATTCTATTATTTCATGTTCTAAATGTACCTTGATTGTTTTCTACATAAATTTAAAGTAGTTTGACATAATTGTTTCAAACCCACTCAGTTGTATGATACTAGAAACATGATGCAAAATGCATAGTCGGCAAATATGTATTTCACTTTTTTTTCCTGTTTGCCCTCAGTTATCCTAGTTTTGAACCCAAAGCTTAGAAAAGTTTGCCAGTTTTAGTGAACTCTCACCCAGAAAGAAACTAATGTGTAAGATTTAGTGACAGCAGATCTTCCCTAACAGTCTAACCTATCTTTTCTACCTCTTAAATGTCTATATTCTTAATTAAATGGGGGTGGGTGCCTTTATTCAGTTGATAGTAATCAAACTCTTCAAGTAGAAGGAAGGACTGCATTTTCAGTATTGTACCTTCATTTCCTCATTACAAATAGTAAAATGTAGCTGGGTGTGGTGGTGCATGCCTTTAATCCCAGTACTTGGGCAGAGGCAGGCAGATTTCTGAGTTCGAGACCAGCCTGGTCTACAAAAGTGAGTTCCAGGACAGCCAGGGCTACACAGAGAAACCCTGTCTCGGGAAAAAAAAAAAAAAAAAAAAGTAAAATGTGCCTAGACCAGAGCCTGGCACTCAGTATGTTCTTCTTAATAAGGTCTTGATTGAAAGAAGAAGAAAAAGCCTAAACAAGAAATAGTGAAGTATGAAAAATGGAGTTTGGCATTTTAGCTCCAAAAATTTATTCAGAAATTTAATGGTATGAGTAGTCCCCAAACTCCAGACCATCCGAGCTCATCTTTAGCTTCATATTTAATCATTTCAGAACTTACACCAGGGCTATTGCTAATTTTCAAGAACTATTTTCAGGGAGTTTTGAACTCAAGATTTAAATATTTAACTATAGTCTTTTCACACCTGCCAAAAAGAACTGAGGGCACCTTTTCAACTGTGTTTCTATGGAGACGTATGCTTGAACAATCATTTTGAAATTTGCAGAGATGCTTGAAAAGTGGAGGAGTTTAGTATTTGAGTCTAACATAGTAAAAATTAGTGTTCACTAAGAAAATGAAAATAGTAGCAATTGTTGAAATGTATGTTTTGCATTATGCAGTTGATTTGCAAATTATATAGAGATTCAGATGGTTGTGATAATAGGACTTACTATATTTGGAATAATAAATATACCCAGATGTGTTTCAGTTTTTAACTTGAACATTAAGAAGTTACTGACTTCTTAATGACTTTTTTGTAACTTGATTTCCTATCCTGTGTGTCTCCTGAAGCAATTTGTTTTTCATTAAAATGTTTGGATGTAAAGCATCTGTTGCTTATGTATATTCAGATAATCACAAGCGTCTCATAACCCAAGTTGTTACTTTTAAAAGTTATTTGATTCAGAATGTGGCAAGCTTCGTATGACCCTATTGTGATAAAATGTAATAATAGTGGGATATTAAGAATGTTGTGACATAATGGCTGAATAACAAGTATTATTGCATTATACCCACTCTGTGGTACAGTGAACCATTCCTGCTGCCACCTGTTATCAGGGTAATTTTAAACATAATTGTAAATATATTTGAAATCCATCATATAGACTGATTGAATGTTAGCTATTTGGTAATTCATTACCTTTGTTGCTTATCTCAAAGTATTTTACAAATTTGAAAATTCTCCTTTTCAGCATTTTAAAGACCATGATGGGGGGTAATTTTATTATTGGATTTTCATATATATTTCCTAAGTTGGCAATGTTTCAATTTTACAAGTTTTCATTTAGACTTTATGAGTCTAGGGGATTTCATTATGTATGTGTGTGGACTTTTGCATGAGTACAGGTATCCCCAGAGGCCAGAAGAGACCATAGGATCTCCTGGAGCTAGAGTTACAGGTGGTTGTAAGTGGCCTTATGTGGGTTCTGGGAATGGAATTTGGATCCTCTACAAAAGCAGTAAGTGCTTTTAACCACTGAGCTATGTATCCAGTCCAGTAATCAGGGCATTTATATTGTTATTTGAGGCCACTATAGGTAAATAAAATCCATTTTAGAAAAGGAAAAGAATCTGGCTGGATAGATATTTTAGGAATTTCCAAGAAAAAATTGTAGGCAGTCTTCAGAGGTTGTTGACAGAAGCATGACTTTGAAGATTTGGCTGATTAACCCCTACTCTGTTCAGATTTTATTCAGTTTTGGCATTTTGAACAGTAGTTGGGGTTTGTGCTAAGTAAAGTCTAGCAGAAATTCTTTGGAAAAGTTTGTTGTAGTAGCCACTGATTTCAAAACTGATATTAAATAATAAATCAATTGGCTTGTTTAGTATATTTTTATCTGTAGTGTAAAATGATATACATTGCCGGGCGTGGTGGCGCACGCCTTTAATCCCAGCACTTGGGAGGCAGAGGCAGGCGGATTTCTGAGTTTGAGGCCAGCCTGGTCTACAAAAGTGAGTTCCAGGACAGCCAGGGCTACATAGAGAAACCCTGTCTCAGAAAAAAAGAATTATAACTTTGATTGACATTTTCCTGAATTAGCAGAAAAAGAGCATTGTTTAGATCATTTTTCCAATAAACAACCTTCCTCCCTTGTCAGATGTATATGCTGCTTTGCTTAGCTAATTCCTCATTGTTTGATATTACTACAGTCATCATGACTTACCAAGTAATAATATACACTTAGTGGTATGTTCTGCTATGAAAATAATTACAGAAATAGCAAAAGCATCTTTTATTGGGCATGCTGTGTTTTCCATGCACTTCATTGCATTGGGAAATACTGCCTCATCCCACCATGAACTTTAAAAAAGACAGGAAGAAAAATAGTCAGATGTGGTAGTTTATGCTTATAATCTCAGTGGTCAGTAGGCTGAGGCAAGAATGTTTTGTGAGTTCCAGCCCATCTTGAGTTAAAAAGTGAGTCGTATGTCAAACTTTACCCTTAACTTCTACTGGAAGTTACTTATAAATGTGAAGTACATTAGAGAGGGAGACCAGGAAAATCAGACAACCATTTTACAGTAATGACTCTGGCTTGGATACCACAGTGTAGTTTTATCTTCTTAAACATGAACAGAGTAACCATTAAAGCATTAAAAATTTGGTTTTTCCATATATAGGAAGATAGAATGCAAAATGTTAAGTGTAAATGTTAGCAGTGGACTTTATGTAGCTTAGACTTAAATTTAGTCTAATCCATCTAAAATTCTGCAAATCCCAGTGCTTGGAAGGTAGAAACAAGGATTCCGAGTTGAATGAAGCCTCATTCTCAGCTAGTTAATAGATTGAAGGCAGCCTGGACTACATATGCCTCGCAATACACATGTGTGCACACATGAACAGCTGTCACTATTGATTTTGAAATATTACAGATTTCTTCAAATTATTTCAGATATCACCATGAATTAGTATATACCACAGGCTTTTCAGTTTATTCTGGGAACATGATAATACATTTAGATTATTTGATACAACAATGAAAGCTTTTTGTACAAAGGAAAAACAGTATTAAGGAATCTTTTCATATTAAAATTTTCCACATGGTGTTTGCCATTACAAAATATTTTGGGAAAGAGATTTTTTTACTGGTCTTCACAGTGTTTCATAATTTCGTGTTCCTACAAACCAATCTTCCCAAGATCTGTCTTCAGTTGTCCAACAGCTTTGAATACGTTTAGAATAATACAATAAATATATTTGTAGGAATTCTTTGGGTGTCTTTTTAAAGTATATTTGTTAGTTTTTGAGTCATTAATTCAAGGATTAATACTTTTACAAATGAGATGAACAGCGATATATTCATAGTGAACTCCCTTACCTCTTTAGCATGTTCCAGTATCTTAAAAGTTAATTTTAATGACTCACCATTTGAAGTATATGTTCATGATATTATCCTAGTTCAAATACTTAAAAGAACACATTCTAATATTGGTGAAAATATATTTTTTTATTTTTACTTTTTATTTGAATTGACAAAAATTAATTTTATAATTAAACATTTAGAGACTTTGGATATAATGTTTCTAAAATAATTAGAATTCTTAGTTCCTATGAGACTTAACTCAATTTGAAAGTAGAACTTTTAGCATTCTCTGTACACATGACATGGTCTTGGCTATTGAGTTAATTTACTACCAAATGTTTAATATTGTGGTGTTTAATCACAGCTGTATTGATTGCCTCCTGGTTATGTCAGGAGGAAGGGGGACACTATAACAAATTGTGAAAGTAAATATGTACAGTAAGTAACTCACTAACATGTAAATATATCAATAAGCTACTGAGCAAGGTATTGCAAAAGTAATTCTACAGCAGCAGCTTCTAATGTTATTGAGATCCCTGTTCTTGGTGAAATCTAATTCAAAGGTTAGTGGTTAATTTCTGCTCCTCTGTCATTTTCAGGTGGAGGGTTAGCTGTTGGAACACTTCTTCTGATTGGTTAGTATAAAACACACGTTGTGACCCTTCCAACCAAATCTGTCTGTTCTTAATGACTTTATGAGTTTCTCAGTCTGAAACTGAATATTTAAATGATGAGCTTTCCACAGACGTAAAGTCAGATTGGAACTTGTCCAATAGTTTTTTCATTCAAAATTGAGATGGACAGACATATCTGAAAATGTAGTTCCTGACATTTAAAATGTTTACTCTTCACTGTGCTCGGTTTTAAATTTAATTAACTTTAAAGTGAAATGTCAATTGCTTTTTTTGAAAGAATAAATTCTCAATATTAAGAGATGAATTTTTGTGATTGAGTTGGAGAAATGGAAGAATTAATGTGTATACTATAAATGCATGTATAGATGTGTAATACATTGCATAGATTTTGTTATTGTTTTATTGAATGAAAAATGGCAAGGTAGGCCACATGTCCATTTTAAGAATGAGTATAGTTCTTATTAAAATATACAGCCCTATATGGCATAGATCATAGTCTTCAAATTATAGTAAGCCTCATATATTCCACAGTGAAATAACTCTATTAATGTTTAACCTATTTACTTGCAACATGTCTACTGTTTCTAGTTTAATCTTAAATCAGCCAGCCTACTGTTTTATATGACCCCATTAAAATTGAAAATACCTATTTTAGCAGCTCAAATTTTCCCTAACCTAAATGGAAATCATTTGGTTACCTAGCTGTGAGACATAGGATGACTCCTTGTTCTTCCCATGTCTTCTTGATACACCTCATAGGGTGGCATTTCTCTTTCATTGCCTAAAACTGATAGAAGAGTTCTTGTTTAATAAGACCTATAGTCAGGAAACTGAGGCTAAAATATAATGATCTAGACATTTATTAGTACCAGCACCAATAAAAATATGTTAATAGATTTTTTTTTTTACATAGCAAGAGACTGTTGCAAATGTTTTTGGAAGATTTTCTCTAAAAGGGATTATATTACAAAGTCATGGTCCTTAAATTTTCACATACATACAGCATTTATCTAGTGAAGCTAAAACCCTGGAAAATTCAAAGTTTATCTATAACATCGCATTACCTATCTCTGCTTAATCACTGAAGGATAATGATAATAGTTGGAGAATTGTCCATCATTTGGGTCTTGCTGTAGGTCATGTATTATGTAAAGTGCTTTATAGATGCTTCTTTCTTTACTTAATATGATCTGTTAAATTCATATCTATATTTCACTCATAAAATGAGATTTGTGGGGCAAAGTAACTTCCAGTTCCACATAGATAATAAGAACTCCAGTATTAGAATTTCACTGTAAGTCTAGATACAAAAATTTGGTTTTTGAGTGAGACATTTTTAATTTTTAATTGTTTTGGGAATTTCATGCTTAAGTATTTTCTATTTACCTCATGCTCACTTCTTTCTCTACTGTATTCAGCTCCTCCTATGTCTACTTTATCTCAAATTACGACCTCTTTAATAATTGTTACACACATACATATGTGTATGTCTCTCTTTTTCTCTCTCTCTCAGTTAGGGTTTTACTACTATGAACAGACACCTCTTATAAGGCAACTCTTATAAGGACATTTAATTGGGCTGCTTACAGGCTTAGAGGTTGATGATATTATCATCAAAGTGGAAGTATGGCAGAGTCCAGGCAGGCATGATGCAGGAGGAGCTGAGAGTTCTACAGCTTCATCTCAGGCCACTAGGAGAAGACTTGCTTCCATGCAACTAGGGTGAGGGTATCAAAGCCCATACACAGTGACACACCTAATCCAGTAAGACCACACCTCCTAATATGCCACTTCCTGGGCCAGGCATATACAAACCATCGTGTGTGTGTGTGTGTGTGTGTGTGTGTGTGTGTTTTGAGCTGATCATTTGGAATTGTGTGTGTGAGAGTGTAAATGTGTGTTTAAAGCTGATCATTTGGAATTAGATTACCCATCAAAGGGCTTACCTCTAGAGAAGACTGAATCTCCATCTCTTAGCAGCTATTGATTGCCTAAAGCTCTTCAATCTAGGAGTGGAGAGTTGTAAAATTTCACTCATGCACATTGGCATGTCAACTGGCTGGTCTTGTTTAGGAAACCATTTTGTTAAAACTACATGGGTACAACTTCTCTGTCAGACATAGAAGAGTCTATATTCTGAGGCTTTAGCAGATGTACTGGTCCCTTGTTTCTTATGGTCTTTCCACCTTTTCTTTTACAGTGTTCTCTGAGCCTTAAGTGTAGAGTTTGTGATGTAGATGTATTAGTTGAGATTGGATGCCCCCATGGCCAGTAGTTCTCTTATATATGTGAGTTTCTGTAGTAGTCTCTATTTACTCCAAAAAGAAACTTCTTTGACCAGAATAAGAGATATACTTATCTCTAGGTCTAAAAATAAGTACTTAGGGACTAGAGAGATGGCATGGCTGTTAAGAGCACTGGAGGTTCTTTCAGAAGACCCAAGTTGTATTCCCAGCCCCGACACAGTGGCCCACAAACATCGGTTGACTATGCAAGCGCTACACTGACATGTATGTAGGCTAAGCACACATACATAAAATACTCAAAAATTCCAAATGTATTTAGAATGCAGTTAGAAATTATAGTTGTTTAGGAAAGTGGCAGTTGTAGGTTCTCCTCTAGGATCCATGACCTCACCAGACATGACTAGTTGGCTAAATTTACTGTGTCAGGAATGAATTCTCTCCTACTGAGCAGGCCATAAGTCCAATTAGACAGATGTTGCTTACTCCCAAGATGGAAGTGCCACTATTGGACCCTTGGGGATATCATGCTAGACTGGACAATGTTGTGTTTTGTAGATTATGCAGCTGGATAAGACTCTTGGTTGCTTTTCTCCCTTAGCAGGTTGGTTATTAGGAGAAAGGAGGAGAGCCAGTCTTCAGAGAGGAAGATGCTGACTCCTCCAAGTTTCATGCAGAACCTATGGCATCTTCAGCAATAAGATAACTAGTAGTAGGCAACTAAGAGTAATAACAGTAGTCTATATTATTTTGGGAATGTTGGGTCAAGTAGAAAATAGATGATCAGGATTTGAAGATAAAGAATAGGAACTGGGTAACACTTGTAAAGAATATAGAAAAATAAATAAATATAGAAAAAATGGAAGAGACATGCAGGAACTTTGAAACAGCAAATCCTTGAATTATAGGCATAGAAGATGAAGCATCCAGAGTCATTAGCAAAGACCAGATGTTCAGCAAAATCATAGAGAAAACTCTAAATTAAGGGAAGACGTATAGATACAGGAAGCACATAGAACACCAAATAGACAGGACCAGGAAAGAAGCTCTTCACAGTTATTGTTTAAAAAGTGTACATACAGAACAAAGAAGAAGCTATTAAAAACTGTAAGAAAAAAAAAAAAAAACCAAAAACCACAAGTCACAAGTAAAGGACAACCCCCAAAATAACAAACAGCTGGATTCTAGGTAGAAACATTAAAAGACAGAAGAACCTAGATCAACATAGTCCAAGTTCTAGAAGACCACAGATTCCAACCTAGACACTATCCTGTAGCTTTCTTGAATGCCTTATTTAACAGCCATAAACAGTGGGACAGGAGTTATATCTCTTTAAATAATGATGAAACACACACACACACACACACACACACACACACACACACACACACATATATATATGTCTTAGTCAGGGTTTCTATTCCTGCACAAACATCATGACCAAGAAGCAGGTTGGGGAGGAAAGGGTTTATTCGGCTTATACTTTTCCATACTGCTGTTCATCACCAAAGGAAGTCAGGACTGGAACTTAAGCAGGAGCTGATGCAGAAGCCATGGAGGGATGTTCTTTACTGGCTTGCTTCCCCTGGCTTGCTCAGCCTGCTCTCTTATAGAACCCAAGACTGCCAGCCCAGAGATGGTCCCACCCACAAGGAGCCCTTGATCACTAATTGAGAAAATGCCGCACAGCTAGATCTCATGGAGGCATTTCCTCAACTGAAGCTCCTTTCTCTGTGATAACTCCAGCTGTGTCAAGTTGACACAAACCTAGCCAGTACAATATATATATATATATATATTGGTTTTTCTAAACTGAGGTTTCAAAATTCTAAATCTGAAGGATCATACTTAGTATACAATGAAGACAGTTACAGATGGGTAAAAATTCATATTTTGCATGGTCAGTATTTCTCTATTATAGCAGAACATTTCTTTTTAAAATGTTAAACTCTTGTGAGGCCTTGTGGCATATACCTTTTAACCCATCACTCTGGAAGCCTCAGCAGGTGGATCTCTTGAGTTTGGGACCAGCCAGTACAAGTGTATTTTAGTTATTTACATACATACATGTGGGTGCAAATGTGCATGTATGTGTGTACATGCCTGGGGGGGCAGTGTGGAGGTCTATTTCAGGTGTCTAATCTGATTATCCTCGATGTTATTTTTTACTGTTTTTGTTTTATGTAGAGGGATATTTGCTTGCATGTATGTCTGTGGTGCCCCATTTGTATGCAGTACTTAAAGAAACCAGAAAAGGGTGTGAGAGTCCCTAGAACTGGAATTGCTGATGGTTGTGTGTTTTGGTAATCTACCTCTGGAAGGGGGAGGTTTTAACCTTTGAGCTATCTCTCTAGTTCCTCTCCACATTACATTTTAAGATACTATTTCTTCACTGAACTTGAAGCTCACAGTTAGTTATGTTCCTGACCAGTGATTGCTGTTTCACACCCAGGAGTAGGGTTACAAATGAATATCACTACAACTGGCTTTTTTTGTATGGGTGCCAAGGCTCCCAACTCAGATCTCCCAGCATATGTGGCAGGTACTCTGTCCTCTGAGTCTTCTTTTGTCTCTATTATGAATTGGTAAACCATTTTCTCATGAACTAGATTATTCTTTACTTATCAAAGCAGTTGTATGTGTGACTTGTACCTGTGGCTTTTAAAAGCAGTATATTTATAGTTTCAAATAAAGTGTAACTATGGAAACTAGAACAAGTGAGTGCTACTACAAAACTCCAAAATAGTCTATGCCTTCAGAATATTGCAGAGTACCTAAATAGGATTGTATGAAAAGCCATTCTATGAGGAGTAAACCACCAAAGGTAAATTTCATAATATAAACTTGGTTCTGTTAAAGCAGCTGAGAAAAATCAACTGATTAGGAAGAAAGCTTTATTTTGGCTCATAGTTTTAATGTGTTCAGCACATGGGGGGCTGAATTCTTTGATGTGGACCTGAAGTGAGGCAGAATTCAGTGTCAGTGAGATGGTACAGCAGAGATGCTTGTTTGTCCTACTGGAGCCAGGAAATGGAAAGGAGGAGACACAACACAGTATGTCCTTCACACACAGCATTGGGCCTTCCTCCAATGAGGTCCATGTATCAGGTTCCCTGATAGTCCATACAACTGTGGGTCCATCCATGGATTGATATGTTGAAGATGCAGAGCCCTTGTTATTTAAGTGCCCTCCAAAGGCTTCATTCTGAACACCACTACATTGAAGACCAAGCCTATGATATATCACATGTGAGGGAATGTTTCAAACCAAAGCCATGACAGTACTCAGAGAGGTTTTGAGATTATTTGAACTGAAATTGCTTCACACCATTTTCTACTCAGGGACATTGGCAACAACTGAAAAGTGAAAGTGTTAGCAGGTGATGGATCTTCATCTGTTTGTAGAGATGCTGATTATCAAGACAGGTTTTTATACAAGTTGTCATTAATCAAAATATGTTATTGTGAATATTGTTTTTTAAAGTATCCCATATTACATAATTTTACTTGTAGAAGTAGCATAAGGTATGTTGTTGGCCAGTTAGCTGTACAAGTACAGTTGCTTCTCTGTGGAGTTATTGTAAGATAGAAGATTGAGTGAAACCACAGTAAGTGGAAGACTGCCTGTAGTTGTAAGAATATTTTTTGTTTTAATTACCTATTACTGTATACCAATAGTTAACAAAACTTTGGTAGCTTACAACAGCAACAACAACAACACATTTTTCTGTGGGGCAGAGATCTAGTCACAGCTTAGCTGGGGAATTCTACAGTGGCTATAGGCCATGGCTGGATTTTTTTTATCTGAGTATGTGACTGAGGACAAACAGCTTCCAGGCTCACATCCCTGTCAGCAATGTTCAGATCTTTGCTAGATATCTGAGCCACAGGGCATTTCACAAGATAGCTTTCAGTATCCTGAAAACTATCAAGAGAGAATGCCTCTCAGCAAGGTAGATAATGTTGCAGTCTTAGGAAACAAGAGATACCCTGTCTCCTTTACTCCATTCCCTTGCTTAGTAGAAAGTCACAGGTTCTACTGCATTCACTGAAGATTAAAATGGTGTGAAAGACCAGGAAACAGGGCTATGGGAATCACCTCAGGACTTACCTATTACATGCTTTATAATTTTAACCTAATATTTCTTTTTTTTTTACAACTTTTATTAGATATTTTCTTCATTTACATTTCAAGTGTTATCCAGAAAGTTCCCTATACCCTCCCCCCTCCCGGCCCTGCTCCCCTACCCACCTGCTCCCACTTCTTGGCCCTGGTGTTCCCCTGTATTGGGGCATATAATGTCTGCATGACCAAGGGGCCTCTCTTCCCAATGATGGCCAACTAGGCCATCCTCTTCTATATATGCAGCTAGAGACATGAGCTCAGGGGGTACTAGTTAGTTCATGGTTATTCTTCCACCTATAGGGTTGAAGACCCCTTCAGCTCCTTGGGTACTTTCTCTAGCTCCTTCTTCCTTGGGAACCCTGTGTTCCATCTAA